>JBBVQN010000180.1:0-15204 GCA_038993655.1 Talaromyces verruculosus | reverse complement strand
TAATATGAATCCGGAAATTTAGGGTTGCTATTCACTAAGAAATTAGGCTGACCCTAACCCTGCCACTTTTACTTTCGGGCCAAAAACAAATGGGTATTTTGGTTAGTCATTAATATATATAATTCTACTATTTTAGGTTAAAAATCCTTATAGCTATCTAATATTATGTGGTATTTATTAATTATAATCTAGTCTAATTAATTCTGCTTCTGTAACTAATTAATATACAATTAAAATCCTTTACTAATAGCTAATTCTAGTATTATTAATATAATCTACGCCATCTCTAGGGGTTGATAGGAATTCTATAGCATATATAATATACCTGCTTATATATATTCCTATTGTATATCCTGCTATAATAATACTGTAAATATTACTATAATACTTATCCCAGCATATTCCTATACTGTTAGGACTATAAATATTATATTCTTGCTATTATTAGTGTCTATTACTCCTAATACCTATAAAGCATTGCTTATAATAGTATTAATAGCTATTTTTTAGATGCTTTAGAACTAGGCTCTAGATCCTATAATCTATTCTAATAATAGTTGAATAGAGGCTTCTTGTATAGCCTGCCACTATGTAATTAAATAGAGATTAATAGTAGCTATATCTTATTTCCATTTCATGCTACTACAATAGGGGGATAAAAATCCTAAAAATTAATATCATTATTTACTAATCTATTAGAACTAGGCCTTTATAACAGTTATAATCCTAGGAGCTTCCTCTATACCTTGTGCATATATTATCCTAGTTATATAGCTTCTATGTCCAGCTTAGATATTAATTATTATATTCTTAGCAGTCTATTAATATCTATTCTTATTCTCTTTTATCTCATATTCTTCTTCCATCAAATTACTCTTAAACCTAGTTATAAAACTTAAATATTACTATATAATAGCAATTATGATCTGCTAGTATATATTAATAGTCAATCAAACCTCTATACCAATCTCAGTCTCTTATTACATAGCTTATTTCATCTATTTAGATATTTATATAGTGCCATTAACCTTTTAAGGCGGCTATATAAATCTACTCTATTTAGATTATCTATATACTATAGTTTTAATATGGTGTTAGAATGGCATAACCAACTATTAGAAATATATAAATAACTTGCCAACAGCTCAGAGCATATATTGATAGATAATCTTGGACTAATTCTATATATAATATCCTTTATAATATATAGTTATAAATAACACTAATCTATACTTAATCAACTAGTTATATAATCTGCTAAACTCAATATTCTGATACTAGATAGATATAGCTTCAAGACTGTAGGTAGGAGTACTGCTAGTTAAATATATTAATACTAATAAATACTTTTTTATCTATTTAATAGCATGTATCCACTGCTGCACTTAATAAAGATGCTATGTATAGGTGCTGGATAGGCTAGATACTAACTTGGTCTAGATAAATACATATTATAATATAGAATCCTGCTATATACAGTTATGCAATTATTATATATTATTTATATCCTATATATTATAAAGATCCTGGGCAAAATATCACCTAGATTGATCCTTAACAGTATAATCCTTTATAATTTCTTATATAATAGTTAGCAATTAATAGTCAGTAAGAAATAATAATATATCCTATATTAAATAGTCCTATACCTAGTTAATAATACTATACATTATCTCCTATAATTAATCTATAATAAACTGATAATACTGGTATATAATATAGTCTCCATGCTATTCAATTAATCTATTAGTAGTAGTGCTGTACCAGATTTTCATACTATATATACAAAAATCTAATATCTACTTTATTAGGATGGGTTCTATAGTGATTATAAATTATAATATTATTCTATATAATATTATAAAATAATTAAATAATCTAGAATAGGTCTTATTCTCCTCCTACACCTATTAGGCTATTAATATATAGGCAATCTTAATCATAGTAAATAATTTAAAAATAAATATTAATGCTGTCTCTTATTCACCTAACTTTTAGATCTCTATAGTAGCTAATCTACTAATAATATTATTTATAAATTTCTATCTATGCTGACCCTATAATAAATAATCTAATATAGTAATATATTATATTAATATAGCATAATTAATAGTATCTAATAGCTGGTTAGTGGAATCTATCTTCTTAATAGCATAGATAGGGGAATAAGTGCAATCTTTCTTAGATATAGCTTATTAGATCTGGTAAACAGTCTTATATTAGATAGTATTTAACTGAAATCAGATATTACTAATACTCACACTATATATGATATATTAGATAATCTATTACTATATCTTAATATACTGTTTAATAATGCCAGTTACTATCCATATTTAGAATAGATATTAGGGCATTTAATCTATCTATTTCTAGTGTATCTTAAATTGACTAAATATATTCAACTATATTAATATAATGCACTATATAATTATAATAATCTAATAAAATCACTTATTAATCTTAATCAATATAGGCTCTTATTTAGGATTAAATTATTATAATAATACCTATAATATACCTTGATCCTTCTCTAATAAATAATTAGCTTATCTTATCTATTTAATTTATAGATTAACCTCTTAAAGCTTATAAAGATAGATCTAAATTTATTTAATCTTTTTAATCTATTCCTCTTAATAGGTGATTTTTTATTTTATAGCCTCTTATACTATCTCTTATAGCAACTTTATAATTAGGGAAATAGTAGCTATAATAATAGTGTTATTTTAGATAGTAAACTATTAAGATCTATATTCTTTAGGGATAAACTATTAACTAGTTATAATCTTTTATAGCATTAGGGATAATACAGATAGTGTAGATAATATAGATAGTGCTGTAGACTAGAATTATTTATAAGACTAGGGATTCTTCTATTTATATTACTTCTAGCTATAGTATTAAATCTATCTAATAATCTCTCTAATCTAATGATAATAGGAGTGGTTACACTGATATATAGGATACTATAGTGGTATTAATCTAGGGATAGCTATAATATGCTAGTAGGGAATCACTAACTTATAGTAATATTAAATTTATTTAAGAAATTATTAATAATATTGCTAGAATAATACAATATGCTACAAATACTGTTTAGTGATATATTTAATATCTTATAAATAGTTTAATAATTAACTATTAAATACTATATAATAGCATAAATGGCAAATAATAACCTAATAATTAGGGTTATATTCTAATATCTAATTAATAATAGGGGTTATTATTTTCATAATAAGGGAATATATATAAGAATTATCTAACTAAGCCCTTATTTATATATACAAACAACCTAACAAACTTTTTTGATTGCTATGGAAAAGACTATATCAGATTATATATAATAAAGTTAAATTATTATTTCTTCTTTTTTATTTTTCTATTTATTAAAGTCAAGCTAGTAGCCAGCTTATATTTAGATATTCTATACTTATTCTTTTTAATATAAAAACCTCTTAATAGGCAAAAACCTCTAAGATTAACTTTAGATATTCTATAATCTTTCTATATATTTAAGTAATACTAAGTCTTCAATCCCTATATAAATATTATAAAATGTAAACACATTTAAATTCCTAGATCTATCTATAATATATTATCAGGGGTGGATAAATTATATTATATATAGCTGCCCTTATTTAAAGATTTGGATTAGTTTATTATATATTTTCTAAGAATAGCAAAAATATTGATCTTCACTATATTTATAATCTATATTATTAGGTATCTCTAGGCTAATATAATCAAGTATAAGCTTAGTTATAAGGAATTATATAAGATTATTGATATAATTAATATTAGCTCTATTATTAGAAGCTATAAAGCCTAAGAGAATATATATACTAGTGACTTAAGGAAAATAGTCCTTCTAGATTATCTTAAGATATTCTAATGCTTTATAATAGAATAGATAATAGCTCTGTTTAAGGCTATTTTAAGATACTAGATACCTGTTCTTAGTAAAATCATTTAAATAAAAGATAAAGTCTATCAAAATTAGATTTTAAAGCTTAAAATATATATTATCTTATAAGACTCTTAGGTGTTTTATATTTTAGGTCTAAATTATATTAGATATAGATTATTTCTTATCTTCCTATATTCTACTTTAGCTAAGATTATTCCTACTACTATAGTGATATTTATTAATGTCTACTAGTGCCTAGTCATAGCCTAATTAAGTGTTGAGTAGAATAGAAAAAAGACCCTTCAGTAATTAGCTGCTTTTTAGTTATTAAACTAATTAGATTAAGGAATTATAATTTATTAGTTCATGCTCTAGCTAGGGTAAAGTTAGCTATAGGATTCTCTATCTTGGAACCTATAGTGTAGATAGTTAATAAATAATATAATACTATCTTAATTGATTATCTAGATTATAATTTTAAGATAGGTTTTATATAGGTAGGCTTATAGTTATCTAACTATTCTAAGAAGCTAGTAATGGCTCCTTTATATAACTAAGAATAAGTAGTTCTGGAAATTGTAATAGAGCTTTTCTAGTTTAGTAATAAAACTGCTAATCTTTATTAGTTAACTCTAGAAATTTATGTCAATATATAGATACTTATTTATATACTTGAAGTAATATAGGTTATAACTAATAAGGAAAAGCACTATTAAAGCTATAGGTATAATTTTACTACATTAGGCAATGACTATTCTGTTATATAAATACTATATTAAAATCTATAGCAGCTGTCTGATTATTATACTAATTAAATAGTTTAAAAATCTTTTAGATATGCTTTTCTGTAATCTTAATTGCTAATTATTAATAGTGTTAAATAGTGACTTATTAGCCCTAGGCCTACTCTATTATATAGTTTAGAATTCCTAAAAATTAAGACAATATCTAGGATAGATTATGTTATTTAGGATAGAAGATATAGGATCCTCTATATTTTTTATAATCTTAGAGTTTTAACTCAGTTATCTTGTTCTTTAATATCTATATAAAAGGGTAGATATAAATTAGATATTAATAGAGAAGCTGTCCACCTCAAGCTAGTAAGAAATATATTATAAAAAATTTATGATTTGTTAACTATTTTATCTTATAGTAGTAGATAAAATAGATTATAGAACTATTTTAAATATATAATTTATATTTAGTAAATAGTCTATTAATATATTTAAGGCTAGAAAGTTTAGGGATCTGAAGAATCTAACTATTAGTAATATAAAGGATTTTTATTAATAATTTTTAAAGTTGTTTATCTTGATTGATATATTTATAGATTAATTACTATTTCTATTAATTATTATAGAATAGATGATATTATTGATATATGCATGCTTGATTAACTAGTTCTAAATATATATCTACTAACTAATTCTTAGGATATTATATAAATAAAAACTTATAACTATAGTTGGTTAGATTATCTTGTACACTACTAAGGTTAATAAATAGATAGTAATCTAGTATTAGATCCTGATAAAGTTTTTCTGTTTTATCTAAAAAGTATTATATTAGCTGTTGAAATTATGCTATACGGAGCTTAATATTTTTAAATAAAACTATTTATCTATCCTTACTTTATTATAATAAAAAAGAGAATAGATCTATCTAGGTAATTCTATAGCTATAATCTTATAGGCTCTAGAATTCTATAAAGAGTGTCAAGGCTTTAGTAATTATATATTAATAGTAGATTAGGTTAAAGCAGTTAAGGTGGTGATAATAAGATTAATAATTCTATCTAATTATTAGATAGCTATAATAAGGTAGTATATACTTCAAAAATAATAGCTACTAAATATAGATAAATACTGATAAATAAAGAGTAAAGGACTTGACAGGTTAGAAAGACTAAGTATTAGATAAGAATCTTAAGATTCTGCTAAAGTATATAAGTAGGCTAGATAATAGCTGTCTATTAATAAACTTATTAATAAGAAATATAATATTTAATTGAAAGAGCTATTCTAAGCTAGAAGAAAATAGTAAAGTAATACTAAAGTAATTAATAGACTCTATTATTTCAGATTTATTATAAGTTTTATTATTGAAGTTATTTATAGTTATATTACTAATATTACTCTTACTATTACTCTGCTAGTTCTATTCCTTATTAAGATTATCTTTATTAGATTTACTAGTGGTATCAGAGCCACTTATTAAGTTAGTATAGTTATTCTATAGTTAGGATTAACTAGACTATAGTTATAAAGGCTTAGGTCCTATTAAAGAGTTAATACTAGAATTATTAGCAAGACTTTATATAGAGTAGATAACTTCTTACTATTTATACTAAAATTTAATTCAGAGCTATTTCTAATAGATATCTATTTCTAGCTAAAAGCAGTAGAAGAGAAAGATTATAAACTATTTTCAGATCTACTGATACTGTAATGTACTTATAGATTAACCTAGGAAGATAAAGAGCTTAGAATAACAAGGGCTCAGTTAGAAGATATATAATTAGTATAAAATAAGCTAGTTAGTATACTACATAGTCTCTTTATAGCAATCTAATATAGAGTCTACTACTTATATAATATACTAGATCATCTACTTATTTGTAGCTAGACTTATTAAATTTATTTTCCTAAAAAATAACTATAGTAGATAATTCTAATAGTAGTTATATAGAAAGGGTATCTTAGTTAATTGCTATAGAAGATTATAAGGTACTCTATTATAAGTTTACTTCTATCTAGTATATTCTATCTAGAGATATAGGCTTTTAAAAGAATAAATAGCTATAGTACTATCTTGTATGTTAATAGTCTAGATTATAATATACTAAATCTATTCCTATACCTATAGAGCCTATATATAGTTATAAATAGAGTGTTCTAGGGCTAGTTATAGTATATAACTATTATAACTAATAATTTAGTATGATTAATAGTTCCATATCTATAGATATATATTGTTGTAAAGTTAATCTATAACCCACTATAAGAATTAAGGCTGGTTGGGATACTGATATTAAAGATACTTTAAAAGATTATCTAGATTAATAGTATAATATATCTTATATAGATGGCAAGCTAAGCTATTATTAGTCTATAATGCTAGGTGTTCTAGGGCATTTTAGGGTCAAGGAATAATACTAGCTAGCTCTTAAAAGTCCTATTCATATAGATATTTAGTTAAACTATGCTGTTGCTTATAGAGAATCTTATATTATTCTCATAGATAACTGCTCACTTAGTTAGGACTTAAGATAAAATTACAGAATTAATAAATAACTAGCTGAAAGTTTTAGTTTTAGTATAGTAGAAGATTATACTATTGTGGTGAGATTGTAGGTAGAATAATTATAATAATATCAAAGAGTAGTTTTTTATTCTAATATATATATCTGTTATTGAGAATACTATTAAAAATAATTTAGAAGTAGTAGTCTAGATTATTAAAAGACTTGATTTATCTACTAGCTACATGCGTGCATAGATTTTATTCAGGGGTTTAGAGGGATACAGTTTTATATAATAACCTTAGAATCTAATTAATAGGTAACCTAGTGGTAATAAGTTATTTAGAATATGTATTCTAAGCTGGAGCTAGATTGGTTATAATACTTGATTTGATCTAATCTTGAAATAATAGTTTAAACTATAGTTAAAATGGCTGGCAAAATAGCAGGTGAAGTAGCTGGCAAAGTAGCTAGTGAAATAGCTAGCAAGATAATTATTGTTTGACTTATTATCTAGCTTACTATATTCTAAGGATACCTAGATATCTAGTTATATGATGACTGGCTTAATCAGTCTACTAGGTCACTACTGGATATATATGGAGGTTTTAAGGGTCGTGGTCTCATGCGACAACCTGGGCTTTATGACCCTAACATTTTAGGGTTATCGGGTGCGCACGGACGCGAAACGAGGGTCCCGACGGGATCCGGGCGACAATTAACCCAGTAGGCCGGGGGCGCTGTGGGAGTGCCTAGAAGTGCCTATGGGCACAGGTTACGAGGTTTTTGACGCGGAGCTGGTGGGGGTGGCTGCAGCGTTGGAATGGGCGTTGGATAGGGGTCTTAAAGGGCCTATTTACATCCTTCTAGATGCCCAGGCCGCTATTAACCGCCTCCAATCGACAGAACCAGGGCCAGGCCAGGCCCTAGTGATTAGAGCTCACAAAGCTGCTTCCCGGCTTGCTTCTAGCGGTCGTCCGGTGGCGATACAATGGGTGCCAGGTCATACTGGAGTAGAAGGAAATGAGCAGGCAGATCAGGCTGCTAAGCGAGCCTCTACAAGGCCCGCAGGACCCGGTTTTGAAGGCCTATCATTAGCCTACATTAAGCGGGCCTGTACTGAGGCAAGAAGAAAAGCAGTAGAGGAATGGGCCCAGAGGAATGCTGTACAAGGAGCTCACCGGCATGGCAGGGCCTACAGAATGCTGAGAGGATGGGGACTGGATAGGGTTGCTGCAAGGGCGCCAAAGCGCCTAGCAAGCCATTATTACCAGTTGAAAACTGGACATGCACCTATAGACGCGTACTATCACCGGATCAAGGCCTGGGACTCCCCAGAGTGTAGAGCTTGCGGAGGGCTGTGGGAGATGGTTTCCCACATTCTATTTGAGTGCCAGGAGCGCCATAGAGCCCGGCAAGCGCTATATAAGGGCCTGGTCAAGGCCAGAGTCCCATTGCCTACGGCGGCGGAGGATGCCCCAGAGGCGCGCCTTTTTAGCGAGCCCAAAGCCACTACGGCGCTACTCCAATTTGTGAGAGATGCTAACCTTTTTCAGGATAAGGAGCAAGCTGCCAAGGAAGCCGAGCTTAGTGACCATTGGGGCTGGGAAGCCCAGCAAGAGGATGCTTCCGGGGATGGATAGGGGGAGGGGTATGCCTACAGTGAAGCCTAATGCATACGATTAGGCTCTGTGGAGCATGCCCGTACGTCTCATGAAGTATGAGGGATACTTATAGGCATGGTGGCCTGTAAGCAAGCCCGAAGGTCCCCGGCGAAGGCGCCAGATGGGGGCGAGATAGAGCCCGGATTTGTGTTACGCCCGAGACTGTTAGGGGCTGGAGCCACTGGAGCCTTAGGGGCCCCAGAGGCCAGCCATGGCTACCCATGAGTCTGTCATAACCTGTAGTGTTGCATATGGACTATAAACTTGAATAATAATAATAATAATAAGATCTAGATAGTAGACTATTTAAGCTAAAGCTATAGCTTATTTTTATAAAGATAAAAAATCTTTATATTAACTTTAGAATAATAGATTAATAATCTAGATTCTTAAAGATTTTTCTTCTAGTTTAAGGGTTTTAATAAGAGGTTAAATCTTTTAAATAATCTCTTAAGATTCCTTAATAGAATCTATACTATTTAAATATTATAATAAAAAAAGGTTTCTTTAATAATAATTATTACTAATCTCTATAAAGATTTAATAGTTATATATAAAATATAAGTTTACTATAATAAATCAATTCAATAAAGGGTTTTGTAGATAAAGTGATTATAATATAATAATATAGGTGGAATAATAGTCTGAATATAGGTATAGGCTATAGAATACTTGCTGAGTTATTTACCATAGGAATTAAATATTATATATATATTAAGAGCAAGTAAGAAGCTATAGTATAATTATTATAAAGAATAATTGCTTAATCCCTTTTATAAATTAATATAGAATCTTTACTGCTTATATATATATATGATAAGATGCCTAAGCGGCACTATGCAGTAGGGCTACTAGAATTATATGATCTTTGCCTAATATATGCCTTCCCTGCCGCTGCCTTAGATCAAGGGCATCAATCCTCCAAGCAATCGGATTGGCCTACTCGACCTCGCGATAGAATCAGCCTTTACATTATCCGACACACAGATTAAAAAAATTATAGTTGGTTGTTTGTATGAGAATTGTATATATAAAAAGGACAGGAATCGCACTCAGCAATGAGAACAGACAGACGAATATTACAACGATTTCTTGCCCATATTGTCTCCTTCTCCCCTTTGGTGCTAGCGGTAAAAATCCTCCATTAAGTTTTTAGGGTTAGGGTACGCCAAATAACAAAACACAACATGAAGAGAGACACCAGTCCCTGCCCGCGACACCGATACCCCCCTCTCCAGAAAGACGCTGCACCGAGGCCTGCAACAATATGCATGAAAGTTCCTCCCTTTATTTGCCTGTTATACTCTTTCCAGCAATCGTCATCCGACGTTAGTCACACGGGAGAATAAAAATACAGTCAAGATAACTTGAAGAAACCTAAAAGGTAACCCATCAATTACTAACTATGTGGTATGGCACGATGCGGTCGTCCTGGATACCAAGCGGTTGCTCGTTGGACAATTCTGAGAGTTTGCCAGATCTGGCGAACTATCAGGATATATTATTGATGATACGTATTGCCACAACTGAACAAGCGATCTAATTCACACGGCCAGACCTTATGTATATGGTTATCTGTTATACAGAGTTTCTGCTATATAGAGAAGTTCACTTTGCACGCAGCCCACAGTCGTGCCAACCTACTTCCTAATGATGACCATGGATATGTCCTTGGAGGTGTTTGTGAGACTGCGTGGGCTTAGCCACTTGACTGCTCGTGCTCCTCGATTGCAATAAGTCCTCAATGTCGACGACATCAGTGCCATTGAATAGCTCCAAGGTAATGAATTCTTCGGTATTATCGATATTATCCCAGATCTTGCTAATCGCTTCTCCAAATGCCCGCTCGTCGAGGCCGGTGCTGGGGATTTCCACGTAATTGTCTTGCCAATTCTTAGGAATTCGGATCTCTAGTCATTTCCTCAGTAACAGATTCGCACGAAAAATAATTCGTTCTTTTGATATTGGAACTCATACCTTTGACTTGCCAATGCCGGGGATGCAAATGTTCTGGTCCATCGTAGTCGTCGGATTCATCGTCACGCTTCCATCGGCCAGTCACATAGGGGTCTTCGTAATACAGCTGGCATCCCCTTAACGTCCATGCATACATACCCAAACTTGCACTCCAAGGAATAGTTGGTCTATATTCTTGGAGGCAAACAGAATTGGAAGATGACAAAGTCCAAAGGGTACTATGGAACGTATTGACTCCGCCCGCAACGTAGAAAATATTGAGGGCATTTCCCGAATCATAGTATCCTCCCCACGGTCCGAGCTGGTTAGGGTCCGCTTGAGTATCAGAATTCATGAGATTCACTGTGAATTTTCGGTCTTTTCCGTTGAAAGGCTTCTTGGACCATAGCTCGCCTGATGACTAGATATGACAGTCAACATCCCGCTCTTTGCCTTGGTCCAGGACAACCTACCGTATCGAGAATCCGAGAAATTGCGTTGTTAGCTATACCTTGGTAATCATTTTGTTCCTTTGGTACACATAGCGTTTGCTGCTCATTGATGCATGTTAGGCTCGCAAATACTTAGATCAAGGATTAGTGGAAACCTGCTTACTGCTGTAGATCCGCCTTCAAAAGCCCTGTTGTTATAGAGTTACGAAATTGCTGTGATCCTTTCTTAGGTAGAAGACGTGACTTACATATTAACTGCACAGGTATTTTGTTAGATGATTTTCAGGAAGTCATGGGGGTATATAAAACATACAAGGAAACTCATCACAAGATAAAGATTCGCTCCAGCCCGGCTCTCCCTCTGGATCACTCATCGCTTGGACTTGAAGTGGCCACAATGATCTCTTGAGCTGTGAACATGCAACACTGCTCGTTGCGGATGCACTTCCACAGGATAACTGCCGATTCGTATCGTCAGCATCTGGCTGGTATGTCAAAAGCATAAAGTTTGACCCGATTGTGCCTGCAGGATAGCTACCCATATGGGTGGCAAGGAATGTTTGGACATTTGTACAAATCCCTGTGCATTTAGTTAGATCGATGAAGCGGAAGGGAAGATATTGTGAATGAAATACCCGGCACATTCTGAAAGCGAAACGTATTCATGGTGTTCTGATTCAAATTAGGGATTGCCTTATCGGGGAACCACCTGCAGTTATACCACAAGGCGGGAGTTCCTTGACAAATACCCTGTGTTGTAGCCTGCCGTTTCCGCGATGTAGAGACAGATGAATCATCACTATTTGGCGTTGTGCAAGACGTTCCATCGCAGACTAGTGGGCAGGACAAATTGGTCGACGTGGTAGAGGTGCTGATCGTTTGGCAGGAGATGAGCCCCCCGAAACACGCACTGCCCGTACCGTTGGCGACAAAATTCTCATCATCTCTCTTAGTAAAGCTTGCATCGCTAGAGTAGGTAGTGCAAGTCTTCGGCACTAGCTCAATGGGCTCGTTGGGGGACGTCACATCGTAACTATCACCCCAGTAGGCTACGTCACCAAGGAAACTGGAAAATTGTCAACCACTAGCAGATCAGAGTCGAGGGGAGGATGAGTTACTCACGACATGTCGACCTTGATAAAGACTGAATAAATATAATCTGCCCAGTAGCAAAAGCCAGCGGAGGTGGTTCCGTCCGACAAAGATGCTTCAGCGCTGATACCCAATTGAAGAGTATTAGTAACCCCAGCAGTGACATATCCAGACATTAGGTCTCCTCCGAGAACGGATATTCCAAAGCGGACTTCCGGTGTTAAAGATACTTTAGATCGTTAGCTACATCTGAATACACCTTGGTAGGCCAGTTGGGCGTGAGTGGAGAGAGACTTACAAGCCATGTTGCCTTGAGCTGTCAATTTTGCATTGAGACTCGGGCTAAAGCTGTGAGAATTGCTTTTATCGCCGTTTAAACCCTGAGGTGGAATGCTGTCTGCTGCTCCTGCGGCATCTTGGGGGAAGTATACATCGGTCCGGTCAAATGCTACCGAAATTCCGGCATTGAGTTCACCAGAAACCCTCAGCGAGGCATCCAGCTGACCATAGAGAGCAAGCTCAGGGCCGATACTAATCAATCCTTTGATTGACATACCAGGGAAGCCGAGGGAAAACAGTTCGGTAGAGTCAGTCGAGGATTGCATGACTGCATTGGCTCGAACTGTAAGAAGAATCTTAAAACTTATCAGCTGGGTGTCACTGAGATGCGTCGGAATAAGGTGTATACCTCTGCCATGGGTTCAATGGAAAAGTAGCCGTAAGCTGAAATTACTTCTGGAGTCGGAAGAATTGATCCTTCAAAATAGTATCCATACTGATTGAACAATGCCAGGTGGATAAAGGCGTCAACATCGAACGTGGCATCTATATTATAAGTCGGACAATACTCGTGCGCATGGAACAGCTTGATTGATTCCTGATAAGTGAGCGGTAAAGAACCAGCCTCGTCTTTCACTATAGTCGTCATTTTCTGTAGCCAGCTGTCAAAGCTGCCGAACCAACGTTTCCTCGATGCTGGCTTATCTGTGATATCGTTCCTGGGTTCGAGTTAGCACACGAAAACCAAATTAACTCACTGCCACGAACCAATATTCCTGAAGATTGGTATAGTCAATTCGGAAATTCACATCGCCTTTCTGCTCTGTCGCAGCAGCGGCGAAGTCGTAGTCCACTGTTAACTCATACACTTCACTGGTAGAGCGTGGCAGCACATCTGCTCGCTTAGATGCCAGAGGAAGAAGAGTAATGACACGCGCATATGGACCAGCACCGACGTCCTTGGGCATTTTGACAATCGTGTTGGAAGCGCCTCCTTCAAAAACGGACGTACATCCAGTATCATTTACGACGACTTCGGTACACTGAATGTGGTAGACCTCCACGACATTGTCAAACGTGTCATTACGCTGCTCAAAAATTTTGTGACGCTTGTGAACTTTTAGGTCTCTTTTCTTCAGCTCACTATCGTCAGTCAGAAATGACCATTGGTCTACCAGTGACTCGTCATAAGCATTAGTATCCCCGTCGATCATCACTAGAGCGAAGGGATCTTCGCTGGCAGTATCGGTATCTAAAATGGGTGTGAGGTCTTATTGAAAAGGAAAAAGGCGGAGATCGGATGAGCTTCAGGCTTACCCTCGTCGTTAGAAGTCTCTTGGACATCGTAGTAAAAGCTTACATTCTCCTCATCGGGGTATTCAAAGAGGTCCTTTGGGTCAACAGGCCAGCTTGTGGAAGCATCAGGAGGATCACAGCAGAGTTTATTATATCCACTGTCGCAGGTAGTTGATGTTCCTTCTTCGATTATCTCACTGCGCTGGGTTATTAAGACTTTGGCGTCTGGACAGCTGTCATTACAGCCATACCAGTCGCATCCCGTATAGGTATCTTTTATGGAATTAACGAAAACGACATAACAGACGGGCTGCAGTCCGTTTGGGATCCTCACCTTCGGATGGACAACAGAAACTTGAATATTCACCAGATGAGCACTCTTTCCCCACCTGTTCAAGATCTGTTGGGTGATTAGCTGGTATTACTGCAATTGAATAAGTGAACACATACTATATCCCGAATATGACGATTGCTCCGCAAAAGTATAGTTGCCCGTGGGGCATGAGTTGCCGCACGCACTCCAGGAGCACTTTTCGAGCGCTGGATCGGTGTTGCAACACAGAGATCTCACACTACCCTCGATGCAGCTGGTTGATCCCGTACGGTCAAGATAGGAATCGGCAACCAATTCGAACCTTCCAGTCCCACAGGTACTACTTCCTCCGCTGCATTGACCATTTTCGGCACCTTCCCAAGTACAACCCGTGGGCATGGCGTCGGTAGGACAACAAATTAGGCGATATTGTGCGTCAGTGTCACCTTCTTTCCCAGTCTTGCACACCGTGCTGTCCGAATCCTCAATCATGCCGTAGGAGCCGTCATGCACATAGTCCAGAACACTATAACCAGTCTTACATTGGCCAGAGTTCCAATCAACACAATCTGAAATGTAACAGTCGGTGCCGGTGTAAGCGGAATAGATTTGTGACAGCTCCTCGGTGTTAGAACCACTCATAGATCCTCCTGTGAGGAGATCACCACTAGCCACCGTTCGATTGAGTAGGCCGCTCAATGCTTGCCAGTCATATGTGTCCTGGTCGACAGACCAAATCATCAAGCCTCCGAGGCAGACTTCATTGGCGTAGTCGACCTTCTGCTGGAAGGTTACATTGGTGTCAAAAGAAACCCATTGGTCGTCACCCCAAGACATGTAATTAACAGCATCAGTCTCATCCCAGAACATAAGAATGTCTTCCTCATCAATGTAGTTCATAATCTCTAGTACAGGTAGGTGTCCGTCAGCTTCGAGGACTTTGTTTATCATTAGTTGGGAAAGAAGAAAAGGGCATGACTTACCAGCATAAGACA
>JBBVQN010000178.1:0-24852 GCA_038993655.1 Talaromyces verruculosus | reverse complement strand
ATATAGAGCGAGGAATGGGATGGCAATCTGCTGCAACGGTTGTCAACATTCATCTGGTATACCTCTTGTCCTCGGTGGAATCGACTCCATTCCTCAGTTTGCCCCGAAACCTAACGATTTCGCGTTACTGTACGAAGAGAGAAAGCGACGGTCAATGCATCCATCATATCAGTCAATGGCCGTGTACGCTGCACTGCAATACTGAACGCTGCACGGACTGGATACGTCAATGTGGCGCAATGAGACTCGTAGTGTGAATTACTTTCATGACGAAACACTGACTATGAAATTGTAACCCCCATCCCGGCCACATGAAACGCCCTGTGTGATGAAACAACTCCCAGGTACCTACACTTTCTAGTAGCCTGTTCACAACTCCACTGGCTAGAAATTAATAAAAGGTAGTCTGAGTAATTTCTATCCATTTTCTTCACTGATTCTCTTATCCGAACAAAAATTACACGGTAGTGGGGTTGTCAATTACAGCCTGCCGCTGACTAGCATGAAACCCCCTCAACAAAATAATGATGCCAAGATGACCTCTATCAACATCTAAAATGCATAATTAACAGAATATCATAATATCGCATTGACCTGAATGCCTGGGATTCATTTCGTATCAGTCATACCATCTGAGAGTATAAATATTGATAATTTATGGAATTCTTGGCGGTAGAAAAGGTACATGAAGCAAAATTACAAACTAGCTCAATACAGTGAAGTGAAGACAACTGTGTAACGATCCGTATGAAATTTACTACTGCTGCTGAAAAGCCTGTCTAATCGAGATACGTGACGTTAAAAGGGGCCCACTTTGACCAAGATAACCAATGAACCGAGTCTTTGAAACAGTACAATATTGTCGGGAGTAACTGAGATGTGGTAACTACATTAAATGGAAAGGAGCCAGATACGGATTGCAAGAGTGTAGTATGGATTTACATAACGAGAGGTCAATACAAGAATGTGTACATGTCAAAATGCCCAATTAGTCAAGGCCATGTATCTACGCTTTCTATGTTTAAAAAAGCGAGGAAGACTATGTATCAATGGTGGCGAGCGTGTCGGGGTGTGCTGGACCAAGTATTTCTCGTGCATCTCGTGCCCGTCGATGCATCGGTTCTGCCTCGTCATATTTCCCTTGCTTGGAGAGCACTAAACCAAGGTTGTTGACACTAGTGAGCGTGTCAGGATGCTCACGCCCAAGCACCTTCTCATATCCTTCGAGTGCCCGTCGATGCATCGCTTCCGCCTCGTTATATTTCCCTTGTTTGGAGAGGACATGGCCAAGGAGACTGACACTGGTGAGCGTGTTGGGATGCTCACGCCCAAGCACCTTCTCATATCGTTCTAGTGCCCGTCGATGCATCGCTTCCGCCTCGTCATATTTCCCTTGACTGGAGAGCAAACCGCCAAGGTTATCGACACTGGTGAGCGTGTTAGGATGCTCACGCCCAAGCACCTTCTCATATCGTTCTAGTGCCCGTCGATGCATCGCTTCCGCTTCTTCATATTTCCCTTGCCTGGAGAGCACAAAACCAAGGTTGTTGACACTGTTGAGCGTGTTAGGATGCTCACGTCCAAGCACCTTCTCATATCCTTGGAGCCCCCGTCGATGCATCGCTTCTGCCTCGTCATATTTCCCTTGGCTGGAGAGCACACCGCCAAGGTTACTGACACTGGTGAGTGTGTCAGGATGCTCACGCCCAAGCACCTTCTCATATCCTTCGAGCGCCCGTCGATGCATCGCTTCTGCCTCGTCATATTTCCCTTGGCTTGAGAGCACACCGCCAAGGTTACTGACACTGGTGAGTGTATCAGGATGCTCACGTCCAAGCACCTTCTCATATCCTTGGAGCCCCCGTCGATGCATCGCTTCTGCCTCGTCATATTTCCCTTGCCTGGAGAGCACCAAACCAAGGTTACTGACACTGGTGAGTGTGTAAGGATGCTCACGTCCAAGCACCTTCTCATATCCTTCGAGCGCCCGTCGATGCATCGCTTCTGCCTCATCATATTTCCCTTGCTTAGAGAGGACATGGCCAAGGTCGTTGACACTGGCGAGCGTGCTGGCATCCTCACACCCAAGCAACTTCTCTCGCGCGGGTAGTGCCCGTCGATATAGCCCTTCTGCTTCTTCATATTTCCCTTGCAGGTCTAAATACCATCCAAGGTTAGATTGAACCGTGGCTACATTAAGTTGATCCTCATTATCAATGTCACATGTAGCCTCTAGCACAGCTCTAGCATGCGCTAGGAGCGATCGACATCGTGTCCAAGTCTCGTAATCGCCATTCGGGAACACCCGTGCCATGATGCTCCGTGATTTAGCCTGCCAGCCGTGGAGCTGTTGGTGCGTCCCCAGCCACGCCCGGACCGATAACTGCACCAGTCGGTGCATGTCAAACAGCCGTTTGTCCTGTTCCACCTGGATCAGGGAATAGCTAACCAGCGGCGCCAATGCATCGTGAAAGTCGAGGATATCTTGGCCCTTGTCGCGCACCAGCTCTTCTGGGATCCCCTGCCGGTCGAACATACTCATCTGAGCCAAGAGGTCGGTCGCTGCCGGCCGCGACCGCTGGATCTCCTCAAACGACAACTGCCACGTTGTGATGACCGCATACCGAATGCTGGGATCGCGCCGCAGATCGACGGAATCCTCATTCTGGAGAAGCCGGATTCGCTTCGACTCGCTCTCGTGAAACAGTCGAAGGTATGCTGAGACGGTAATGAGGGGTGATCGGTTGGCAATATACGCTGCCGCCTGAATGATGGCTAGTGGGATGTATTCCAAGGCCTGGACCAACGCCGACTCATCCTCTGCTGGTGATTGGCTGGCGGCAATCCTTGCCCGCAACAAGGCCAGCGATTCGGCCTCGTTCATCGGCTGGACGTGGATTACGAGACCGTCAGCCCCTACCAGATTCCGTGCCGCCAGACCATTTCGCGATGTGATCAGGATAGATCCGTGGGTGGCCTGGGGTAAGAAAGTCACGAGCGAGGCTCGTCCGTCCGCGTTGTCACTACGGAATAAGATCTGGTCATCATCCGCATTATCCAACACCATCAGCCAGCGCCCATTGCCCTCGTCGCACAACCACTGATACACAAGATGAAAGATGTTCGCTTTCGGGTCGTCGCGCCCTGCAATTTCAGCCACAGTGGCAATATCTTGATAGCTTTGTTCCAATCGAGCCATGTTGCTGGCGTGGATCCAAAAAACCCATGTGCCCCGTGTCGATTCTCGCACACGATGGGAATACTCGATGGCGGCCTGGGTTTTTCTAAAGGGTAGTGGGATTAGTTATTATTCTGAACACGTCCAATACGGACAGCATACCCAATACCAGCTAATCCCACCAATGCAACCCGCTCGTGACACTGACCGATCGTCCCATGTTTTTCCTTAATGGCACTGATAACATCCTCACGGCCGACAAACATGGGGTCCTTCTTGAAAGGCACCGTGGAGCATGGCTGAGGCCGGTGACGCGCCTGTGCTGAATCCAGCCCTGGTTAGTGCCCGGCAAGACCATGGAGCAGAGCGACTTACTGAACCGGCCCGCCACCACCGCCGGTGCATCCTTGGCAAACTGACGCAGCTTGTCCAGCGCTGTGCGATACCCCGCCGCATTCCGCGCGTCGAATTTGACCATCATCGAGTGGTCTGCGTGCAGCGGCACCTTGTCCTCCACATGATCGGGAAGCTGGAGAAGAGCCGAATCCGCGTCAACAGTGGTGATGAAGTCCCCGGTGCGTTTCCATCGTTGGCTATCCGTGTCCTATGAACAAGCATAGTTAACACATGTCCATGACAGATTCCGATTATTACATACAAAGACTAGCCGTCTGGTTTGCTCTGTCTCGTAGAAACTGACCACTTTTCGATCGCGAATCAGGTTCTTGAAATCCGCGAGTTGGTGGACGAGGAGATCGGATTTGCTGGAGATCTGCTCCAACAGTTTCTCATGTGGATGCTTTCCATCGCCAGCCAACATCTGCTGGATATCTTCCACGACAAGCCCTTTATGCGGGATGCCGAAGAAGATCATGCTGTACGTGGCCCGATGAAGCGACGTGATCGCCGGGTGGTCTTCATCCATCGTCTGGATCGTTCTGACTAGGCACTGGAATATCGTATTAGCATGTGCGGATCGAGCGACGGCTGGTAACCTACATGGGCTAGAACAATCCCTCCAAAGCTGTGTGCGATAAAGAAAAGAGGCCGTTGTTGCAGCTAGTCACCTCATGAGCTCTAATTTGGTTATCTAAAATACTACTCAATACATTACCTCCGTGGTGTTGCGAATCTTCTTGATCTCCTCCATCAGCTCCCGTCCATAGTCGAGAATGGTGTCGACCCCGTGGCTCGACAACTTCGAGTTGTACCCATAGATCATCGTGCGACACCGCGGGAGGTCCTTCGACAGGAAATCGCGTAGCCACATCCGACCGAGATTCCCTCGTCCCTGCCACGACCCGTATGCGTGACCATCGAGTCCGGCAATAGCAACGATACTATGGAGTCGTCAGTGTCCATTTCACCTACAAACGACAAGATGTCTTTTTACTCAGCAACCACTGGCCCTTTCCCGTCCGGCGAGTAGAGCTGCGTAAATCCAAAGAAGTGGCAGTCAATGCTGATATCGCTGTCGTCCATCTCCACCTGCCAGTCTCCAAGAGGATTCAACGTCAACTCGGAGAGGAACTGTGGCACGCCACCGCGGAACTGCACCAACCCTACTGTTTCTCCGTCGGGATCATAACATGAAGGCACGATTGTGATCTCGGTCTTAATTTGCGATCTCTCCTCGTCGGTGAAGTTGTCGTGGAGGGCATTCTGTAACGAAATATGGAGATCCTCATCAGGCATGTCCCTCGACAGGCCCGTCACCCGGAAGACGTGCGACTTTCTCTGGCTCGTCAGACTCGCCATCGTAATTCACCGCATGCTCAATGTTGTTGTAATCGCATCTGTGGGGAATAGTTGGACTGGTTTCTCAGCTGAGGTAGGCCATCCTCATCCTCAGCCTTGTCGACGAGGCGTGGTCAGCCGGGGCGGGGTAATGGGCATGCACCTGGAATCATTGCTGCTACCACGATGGAGATACTGTACCAAAGGCAGTCCACTTCAAACAGATCGCATACTTCCTTTGCTGCCACATCCTGTATCGACCTGTTGCTGTCACTGATATAATTTATATTGTGAAAGTCGTTGACTGCCACATCCTGTGTCGATGTCTTGTTACAACCGAGTCACGTGAGATTCTTACAAGAGCAAGGAAACCAAATTGAGGATTCGGCTTGGGCAAACCACAAGGCTGGCTGATTTGAGACTAATCTAAGTTCGGTTTAGAGCGGAGATGGCCCTTTGGACTTGGCTCTCAGGGACGGACCCAAAATTCTGACTTGTTCTCTCTGTCTTCTTGCTCGGGGGATGCCGTAGACCCTGAACGCGACGTGACCGATGACCCACCTCTAGGCAACAACGTGCGTTTTTCCATCAGAAACATCTGCCCAGGTGAAAACTGCGGTGGAAATGTTCACCTGGTCAACTTTGCCCAGATGAACGCACCAACATTTGCCCGTGAAATCCATCAAGACCGTCAATTTGGGCCTATACAGTACCCACTTACTTTTGCTCAACTGGATGTTTAATTCCCCTTTTGGTGTTTATGGTTTAACAGTTGGGTGAATTTTACACATACTATACCATGGCCTTGTTCAACAGAACAGAAACTACGTGTGAATATCAAACACTCCGCAATCAACGATTGAAATGAAACCATCATTCAATGAGTCTACCCTTCGCTAGAAAGATGAACACTACGTTTCAACAGAATCTGCCAAGTGTGTGCCTGGTGAAGTTGTTTCCAAAAGAACCTCATTTAAGGCCGGTCCAGGATGATTCCAGTCTCAATTCAGCATATCAGACCCTGGATTTCACTTCCGGCCTGTGTTTCACGTAATTGTAGTCTCTAATCCTGTATCCGTGTAAAAGCTGAATAGCTTCATAATCTCAGTAGATGTCGGAGAGTAAATTAAACATCGGTCTCAATACGATGCCGTCCTATGCGATACGATCGAGATCGACCGGGATCCCCGCGTCCACGCTATGTCGCCGGGCCAATAACAAGCCGTCGATCGCCGACAAAGCCGCCAATCAGCAGTACCTCGCTCCGCCAGAGGAGCAAGCGCTGGTCGAATACGTCTTGCGGCTAGCGGACAACGGCTATCCACTTCCAGTCAAGTTTCTACGGTCGCTCGCTCAAACCATCGTGCGCCAACGATCCTCGATTTTCCAGATCACGAACCCCGACCTCGACGTCCGACCACCAGGAAAGAATTGGCCGCAGGGGTTCTACCGACGACATCCGCAGTTGAAAGCGCGACGGCTGAGAGCGATCGATTGGAAGCGAGATGGCTCGCAGATTGAAGACAAAGTCCGACACTGGTTTGCCATCATCGGTCGAGAGCTAGCCGATCCGGCCGTTCTTCCGGAGAATGTTTATAACATGGACGAGACAGGAATCCTACTCAGCGTCCTCAACTCCCTCAAGGTGCTCGTCGGCAAAGACGACTTGAGAAAGCATCGAGGAACAGCCGTGAAGCGGACGCTGATCACAGCCATTGAATGCATCTCTGCGGACGGTCGGTCTCTCCATCCTCTCATTATCTGGCCGGCTGCCACCCATCGCAGTTCGTGGACCACTCACCCCACTCCAGGATGGCATTTCGCCTGCTCCAAAACTGGCTATACCAACACCGACATCAGCCTGTACTGGGTGCAGAATGTGTTCGATCCGCAGACCCGAGATCGAGCGGGCGATCGCCCGCGACTCTTGATCTGCGATGGTTTCGGCACCCATGAGTCTCTGGAGGTCCTGAAATTCTGCTTCGTCAACCGCATTATTCTGTGTCGTCTCCCCTCCCACACGTCACATAAGTTACAGCCGTGCGATGTGGGCGTCTTCAGCCCTCTCAAAACGGCATATCGGGCACAGGTCGAGCAGGCATGTCGAGCCGGGGTGAGTACCATCGGCAAGTCACACTTCACCTACCTGTATGATCGCGCGCGGAAAGAGGCATTCACACCCCGCAATATACAATCCTCCTGGTCGAGAAGCGGCCTCATTCCATTCGATCCGTCTCGCGTCCTCCGAGAGTTCCAGGTGTCACTGCCCGAAATCCAGACCAAGATTGCTGTGGACCATCCGAATGTGGCCTCTCATCCCTGTCGCACCCCAACCACCTCGGACCACCTCGTCTCGCTTTGTAGCGAGGTAGAGCAAGATACCCAGAGTCTGGACAGTGCGTGCAAACATCGTCTGCAAAAACTCGGCCGCGCCGCTGCACAAGTCTTCGCGGAACGCGCGCTTCTGCTGGAGGAGAACCGAGTCTTATTTGAACAGAACAATGAAAAAACCTGTCGACAATCCAGTGGTGCAACGGTTGTCGGACACGCCAAAGTGATGAGCTACGAGGACATCATTGAGGCGCAGAAGAAACGCGAGGCGACGGCGATGAAGCAAGGCTCCACGCGGAAAAAGAGACCAAATGCTGGGGACAAGCTGCTTTCAAAGTCAGAGGAGCAGCGCAAGGCTGAGCAGGAGATTCGAGCCTGGAATTTGAGTGATTATTGCTCGGTTTTGGATTTGTAGACTCGATTATCATTAGAATGATCTATGTTTACCAATACATCGCACAGAAGTCGCCTTACGTTGATCCCAACCCTTGTTAGATTTTATATATTTCGCTTTACTCTACGCGCACTACATGTATTATCTACTAGCCATGGTTAAAGATGCATGTCAGCTACCCTATCGATACAGTACGCTTTTTCGCTATACAGTAGCTGATTATCGTAAATAATCGCGCAGCATTGCTTTTGACATAGACTATTTGAATATGCCTTTGTTGGCGGCTCGGGTTCCGTCAGGCAGCATTGCACTCCTACGAGGCTGAATTTATTGATCGGCTTGGTGTGGGGTTTTGTGATCGGGATCAAACTTCGTCTGTATGATCAGAAGATGTTCTGATTGACATTGGTTAGCGATGTTAAATAACAACTCTATTCTCTGCGTGTCTTTCTTTACGATCGTGACTTATAGATGTCGCAAGATATACACTGATCCTGTCATTGAGTTAACCGGAACTATTCCACGACTGAGCGTAATCCCACTATTGTTTGACAGTGCTTATCGATAGGGACCATTTCCTTCATTTCCCATCACCCAGAGTCTGAAGATATTCGAAACCCAGCGTTGGCGGACAATGTCATCGCACACAAAAACCGCTCCGTTGCGATGTCCCTTCGACGAAGACCATCAGCTCAATGACGACTTTGATGCATCGCTTGATTATCTGCCTGGCCATCCACGCGTCAAACTAAGCGATCATAAGGGTTTGTTTGATCTCATTCGTCAGGAAGTCTGGTCAGAGGACCTCGAGTCGATGTCGGAAAAACTCTGGTGGATGTCCAAGCAGGATAGCGGCAATATCTCCCCGTTACATCGACAGACAGTCAAGGGCCGACAGATCATCATCACGGAGGATCCTCGGTTGCATCTTGTCTGGATCGACAACCGAATCTTTCTCAAGCCACTTCCCCGGTACTTAACATCCTACGCGTTCTGGAATACGGTTATGAGTGATCCGTCGATACACGATGCGTCTGCCAAATTACGAAAGGCTGCAATCGGGTATCTGCGAACCTATTTCTACCTCATCCGATATGAGTCTGATCTACGAATCGCACAAGATCCCGCTCTCGGCCTGGTTCCCTCAGATGTGACTTGGTCTCAGTTCTGCCGGTTCAGTGCCTACTTCAACGACATCACGGACGACGAAGTATCAGGACGATATCATTACGGGGAGATCAGATTAACGCGACTGAACTATTATGCCCCACTTCTCTTGGGAAAGAGCCATTTCCAACGGGTAGATTATCAGTACCGAGCGTACTTCGCTCGAATCCAGGGTCCGGTGATATCCGCATTTGCATTTTTCTCAATTCTCTTGAATTGTATGCAGGTAAATCTCGCCGCAGCCGCAGCGGATGAGAAGTATTCAAGTTTTTCATTAATTGCAGGTTTCTTTTGGCTGAGTATACTAATTGGAGCTGTGGCCTCTGTCCTCCTGCTGATGTTAATATTTCTTTTTCTTTTCAAAGTGATCAGGGAATGGAGGTTTGCAATAGCTAACCGGCTACAGCGGGAAAAGCATCCACAGAAGCAAAAACTAGAAAGCCATGTGTAAGTGGCAGCAAATGTAGATTTCGGACATGTTTTGCTCATTTGAAACTTGTATCACCCAACCGGCTTGAATGAAGTCCTTCTGAGAAGAGATTAGCCATGGCGCACTTGATGTATTCCCCGAAAATCCATCTTCATTCAATCTCAATGCATGACCTCACTTTCCGTACAAACTAGAACTCGTTGATATGCACAGTGCTGAACGTACGAGTGTTCAATTGATAGCCGTTTTCCTATTACAGTACTGATCAGTTTCTCCCACTTGAACGATCGTGGAGTGTTTGTCGACAATGGCGTTTAAAAGCTGCCCATATACCGTCAAACGCCAAGCGAGGATCTGAAGACGGTCAGTGGAACAAAAGTAAACAGCCATAAACAGAAATTGATGGCGCGGTTATGATGGAAAAAACACGACGTTTGCTGTTCATCTGGCAAAGTTGACCAGATGAACTTTTCCACCGCAGCTTTCACCTGAGCAGGTGTTTCTGATGGAAAAAACGCACGTTGTTGCCTAGAGGTGGGTCATCGGTCACGTCGCGTTCAGAGTCTACGGCATCCCCCGAGCAAGACAGAGAGAACAAGACAGAGAATTTTGGGCCCGTCCCTGAATCCACCCACGGAAGCGGCTCCTCTCCTGAGAGCCAAGTCCGAAGGGGCCATCTCGGCGCTAAACCGAACTTAGATTAGTCTCACAGTCAGCCTTGTGGTTTGCCCAAGCCGAATCCTCAATTTGATTTCCTTGCTCTTGTACGAGTCTCACGTGACTAGGTTGCAGCAAGAGATCGACACAGTATGTGGCAGTGAAAGGCTTTCACAATATAACTTATATCGGTGACAGCGACAAATCGGTACCGGATGTGGCAGTAAAGAATGTACGCGATATATTTGAAGTGGATTGTCTTTGGTACAGTATCGCCGGCGTGATACCAGCAATGATTCCAGATGCATGCTCATTACCCCGCCCCCGCTGACCAGGCCTCGTCGACAAGGCTGAGGATGGCCTATCTCAGCTGATAAACTAGTCTAACTATTTCCCACATGTGCTAATCCGATATTATTGAGCATGTTCAAATCGCAATGGCGAGTCAGACGAGCCAGAGAAAGTCGCACGTCTTCCGGGTGACGGGCCTGTCGAGGGACTTGCCGGATGAGGATCTCCAGGCTTCGTTACAGAAAGCAGTAAACGACGAGACCAGCGACGAGGAAAGATCGCAAATTAAGACCGAGGTCACAATCGTGCCTTCATGTTATGATTCAGACCGAGAACGAGTAGCGCTGGTGCAGTTTCGCGGTGGCGTGCCACAGTTCCTCTCCGAGTTGACGTTGAATCCTCTCGGAGACTGGCAGGTGGAGACGGATGACGGCGATATCAGCTTTGACTGTCACTTCTTTGGGTTTACCCAGCTTTACTCGCCGGACGGCGAAGAGCCTGTAGTTGCGGAGTAAGGCCGTGTTCTCTGTCGATTTCTAGCGACTTAATACTAACTGATCGCGCAATATAGTATCATTGCCATTGCGGGGTTAGATGGACACGCGTACGGATCGTGGCAGGGACGAGGGAACCTCGGTCGGATGTGGTTGCGCGATTTCCTGTCGAAGGACCTCCCGCGGTGCCGCACGATGACCTACGGGTACAACTCGAAGCTGTCGAGCCACGGGGTCGATACGATTCTTGACTACGGGCGGGAGCTGATGGAGGAGATCAAGAAGATTCGGAACACTAAGGAGGTAATGTATCGAGCAGTCTTTTGGACAACCAAAATTTAATGTGGTGACTAGCTGCAACAACGGCCGCTTTTCTTTATCGCACACAGCTTCGGAGGGATCATTCTGGCCCATGTGGGTAACCAGCCGTCGTTCGATTCGCACATACTGACATGATGTGACAGTGCCTAGTCCGAGCGATCCAGACGATGGATGAAGACCACCCGGCGATCACGTCGCTTCATCGGGCCACCTACAGCATGATCTTCTTTGGCATCCCGCATAAAGGGCTTGTCGTGGAAGACATCCAGCAGATGTTGGCCGGCGATGGAAGCCATCCTCGCGAGAAACTGTTGCAGCAAATCTCCAGCAAATCCGATTTACTTGTCCACCAACTCGCGGATTTCAAGAACTTGATCCGGGATCGAAAAGTGGTCAGTTTCTACGAGACGGAGCAGACCAGACAGCTAGTCTTTGTATGTAATAATCGGAATCTGTCAAGGACATGTGTTAACTATGCTTGTTCATAGGACACGGATAGCCAACGATGGAAACGCACCGGGGAGTTCATCACCACTGTCGACGCGGATTCGGCTCTTCTTCAGCTTCCTGATCATGTCGAGGACAAGGTGCCGCTGCATGCAGACCACTCGATGATGGTCAAATTCGACAGTCGGAATGCGGCGGGGTATCGAACGGCGCTGGACAAACTACGTCAGTTTGCCCAAGATGCCCCTGCAGTGGTGGCAGATCGGTTCAGTAAGTCGCTCTGCTCCACGGTCTTTCCGTGCACTAACCAGGTCTGCATTAAGCGCAGGCGCGCCACCGGCCTCAGCCATGCTCCACGGTGCCTTTTAAGAAGGACCCGATGTTTGTGGGCCGTGAAGATGTTATCGGTGCGGTCACGGAAAAGCATGCAGCGATCGGCCAGCGTCACGAGCGGGTTGCATTGGTGGGATTAGCTGGTGTCGGGTTAGCTCTCCCCATGAGAAAGGTTATTTGAATGGCGGCTAATACATTGATTTTCTAGCAAAACACAAACTGCCATCGAGTATTCCCATCGTGTACGCGAAGCGACGCCCGGCATGTGGGTTTTTTGGATCCACGCCAGCAATGCGGCACGGTTGGAGGAGGGCTACCAGCGGATTGCCGCTGTCGCGGAGATCCCTGGACGAGACGATCCGAAGGCGAACATCCTGCAGCTTGTTTATCAGTGGTTGTGCGACGAGAGTAATGGCCGATGGATGATAGTGCTGGATAATGCGGACGATGATAAAATGTTTTTCCGTAGTGACGACACGGAAGGACGGCCCTCGCTAGTAACGTTCCTACCCCAGGCCACTCACGGATCTATGCTGATCACGTCGCGAAATGGTCTGGCGGCACGGAATCTGGTAGGGGCCGACGGTCTCGTAATCCACGTCCACCCCATGGACGAGGCCGAGTCGCTGGCCTTGTTGCGGATGAGGATTCCTGACAGCCAATCTCCGGCAGAGGATGAGTCGGCATTAGTCCAAGCCTTGGAGTACATCCCCCTGGCCATCACGCAGGCAGCAGCGTACATTGCTAACCGATCACCCCTCATTACCGCGTCGGTGTACCTTCGATTGTTCCATGAGAGCGAGTCGAAGCGGATCCGGCTTCTCCAGAATGAGGATTCCATCGACCTGCGGCGCGATCCCAGCATTCGGTATGCGGTCATCACGACGTGGCAGTTGTCGTTTGAGGAGATCCAGCGGTTGCGGCCGGCAGCGACGGATCTCCTGTCGCTGATGAGCATGTTCGACCGGCAGGGGATCCCTGAAGGTCTGGTGCGCGACGATGACCAAGATATCCTAGACTTTCACGATGCATTGGCACCGCTAATCAGCTATTCCCTGATCCGGGTGGAAAAGGATACGCAGCTGTTTGACATGCACCGGCTCGTGCAGTTATCGGTCCGGGCGTGGCTGGGGATGCACCAGCAGCTCCGTGGCTGGCAGACTAAATCGATGGAGATCATGGCACGGGTACAGACAGATTCGAAACCTCCTTCATGTTTTTTTTTCACTCTCTCTTTTAATTGCCCCACTGCTAAGCCGCCGCAGTGGGCCCAGTATTTTTCAATATTGCACTTGTCACGTTTTGTTTTGTTCCTGACGTATCGTATACTACTAAACCATTATAGGCAACTCCCACCATTCTGTTTTCTCTGTTTTGTATTTTACAAGGCAAAACGTGACCTTATAAATACGTTTGGTATCTAGGCGTGTTTAAGCTAGCCGCTTCTAGTACAGACCCATATACCTGATCCACAAGTGGGGCACATTAGAGTAGAGGGAGTGTTTAGGGGGTGAAGCAGGTTTCGGGTTTCGCACCTTATTTTGACGAAATTCGAAACCTGCTTCACCTTTTTTTACACTCTCTCTGTTTTATTGTGCCCCACCGCCAAGACGTCCTAGTTCCTTTTATTGCTGTGGTTGTTTTTGTGTTCGAATTGATTCTGAAATGACCATCTCATTACAATACCTTACAACCTGTCTACGGGGGTTTGTATTCACTTCATGTATATATTACAGTAATGATATCCTACGTCATCGAATCTATCACAACGCTTCAAGACTGGTCAATTCACTTTAACTTACTTCACGATAGGATCAGACAAAACAGTAACGCGCTGTAGAATCTCTGGCCCGCCAGGTATTAACTCTCATAAACATTTGCGCATCACGAACATTAACAGGTGGCGAAAGCAACAGGGCCAAAAAATGCAAAATAAGAGAATGAAAACACATCCACCATGACTAACTGATTGAACACTGGGCTAAACTTCATCGGCCTGGTGATGATGCTCTATCCAGACCGGGATATCACGCGCATATTGTTCCACCAAGCCTTCAGGAATATCATATCCATCAAAAACCTTCTTGCCCTTCTTGTAGAGCAAGTCAAGATCAAGACCAAGTTGTAAAGCGATGGCACCAGCACGGCGGAAGCCGTCCCTCCAGATGTCGCTGATCGCTTGAGATACCTTCCAGTCTGTATAATCAATGACCGCTTGATCCAAATACCCGTGCACAGTCAACCGAACCGTCGAGTCGGGTCTGGCTGCTGGTGCAAGGGTCAACTCATGGTCTGCTGTCGCTTGATGAGTGACTGATGAAGACTGGGTAGGCAGAACGTTGGTGATATTGATTGGAGGATAGGAGCTCCCTCGATGATGGGAGTTCCTTGGTTTGTTCAGCCGTTCCACTTCCGTTCCAACGATTTCTTGACGGATATAGTCTGGAACATCGTTATGATCTGATATAGTGCCACCTTGCTCCACGTATTGAACCATTTCTCTCAAATGGTTGGGAGAAAGTTTGTGATGTAGCTTATCTTTTGGATCTCGCCAGCAATGGGGACCCAAACGACACGGGGGACCCGGGCATCGCATGAGGTTATATACCGCCTTCCAGGGCGATGGTCGTCCTAGCGAGCCTTCCTCCGCTCGGACCTGTTCGTCCCGCTCCACAAGCATACGCTGAGTAGCTGACGACGCTCCCCGTTTATTGACCCGGCCCCTATGGTTGGCCGATGCCTGATTAGTAATACCTTTGTGGTTGACCGTGATTTGGACGAGGAGATCTCTGCCCGGGAATGACTCAGCCCATGAGCTTAGTTGAGTCTCCACCACAGACCAGTCAATCCTTACTTTCGGAAATTGCCTGATTAACCGTTTGTTTTTATAACCACGCTCGTTCACAGAGACGATGACGTTTGTGTCCTCTATCTGCAGGGTTTTATCCGAAAATTTATTCTCCAAAAGGTCATCTATCTTCGGTTTAAGATATGTCTCCCAGTATCTTCTTGGTTTCATCTCCGACACTGGTTCGGTTTCATGCCCTACTGGACGCTTGTTGATGGTGACTTTCCACTCAACGGCGTATTCGACACTAAAGTGATCGGATCCAAGGGGGGTGGTGGTATAGGACTCCGACGGTGACTCGGCTTGGCAGGAGATATCTGATGCTACGGAGCTGAAGAAGCCAGGCGTTGGTGCCTGCCACATTGAAGGGGTCTCCGCCTGCCACGAACTGGCATCATTCCAGTCATCTTGGGATCCATGCGGTGTTTCGCGGAGATCGAAGGCAGTTTGGGCCATCTTTGATCATTCTATAAAGGGGGGTATCCCTGATTAGCCGCAGCCAATGCAACACGAGTGAAGTGGCCATATTGTGTTTTGAGTAGTAACTTGCCAAGTCGAATTCCCAGCTACAGTCTTGCAGGTATTCCGGCTCATAGACATGCTCCAGGAAGGCCGGTAATCGTCAACTGACCACCAGAAATCATATGAGCATCCCCTAGGCCGGTAACAGTTGTTCCTCACCAGTGTGTCGATGCTATTCCGAGCTTCTGTGCATCGACTCCGCCAAGCCCCACGTTCGCGCTAGCCGGAGCCTAGGCTCGTTACCTGAGAATGTTCTAGCAAATGCAAAATTTATCACGTGACTATGACGTACAGGTTACTGTTTTGCATGGATTGGTACTTAATTGTTAATAACTAGGATACTAGTGGGCTTTGATACATTAGCCTTTGCTCAACTAGAGCTCTACCGCAGTGTAAGATGGTAGTTGAATCTACCGACACTGGATATGCCCCAGATTCTGACTTCTAACCTTAATCTAGCGTGATAGTGCACGTGGTTACTAGTCAGGGCACATCCGAACTGGCTACTGCGGGACCGTCGATCATCTAGCCTATTCCGGACGGGATTTTGACAGTGATCCCGCCAAACCAATCTCGCTGGGTTTTCATGTAATATTTTATTTTCTCTGCATTTAACACGAAAAAATGCGGTCAAAGAAATCTAAATATGAATCTGTGCACCTTCCATAGGCGACGGCGCATCTTCCACCTGTATACCTGCATGCCTGAAATGCCCTTCTGCGCTGTCCTTTTTGGAGCCAACCATGCTGACGCACCACTTCAGAAAGGTATCAAAACCTTGGCCGGTGTCATCCGCATAGATATTCCATTGCTTCTTAATAAAGGCCTTCAGCTCCGCGAACATCTCCTCAATCGGATTGAGATCGGGAGAGTACGGCGGCAAATATACTAGCTTCACTCCTGCTTCGAAACACAGCTGTTGGATGCGAGGTGTACGATGGAACGATGCATTATCCATTACCAGGACCGATCGTGGGGCCGGGTATCTATTGCAATGTTGTAGAAGCTGCGTCACAAAGTCCTCAAAGACTACGGCATCCGTAGAGCCCGAGAAAACACGCGAAAGAATGACTCCGTCTTGAGCATATGCAGGTAAGATCTGGTATCTTTGCTCTCTTCGAAATTGAGAGATCTGGACCGGTGTCACACCAATCGGGGACCAGGCAGTACGTCGGAACCCGACTCGTCTGTCGCATCCTGATTCGTCGACGTACACGAGTTGATACGACCGATACCATGATAGGCCGTGGAGGTAGTAATCCCGTAGATCAGAGTTCCGTTCTTTCGCTACTTGACGAGAGACTTTTCGGGACCAGCCAGCCTTAGCTAAAGTCCTTTGAATGCAAGATTTAGAGACCAGAATCCCGAATTCGTCATATAAGAAGATCGCCATCTCCTCGAAGAAGAGCTCAGGTCGATCCAACAACTGGTCACAGAGCGCTTTCAACATCGGTGCAGTGATTAAAGATGGTCGTCCGCCACTACTCCCAGGTGCTCTGGTGCTGCCAAAACGCCGTAGGTTTGACCGAATTTTGATAACAGTTCGTTCACTACAGTCAGCGGCATTCATAATCTCGGGTGTTCTTTTTCCATCTTGGATCATTCCACGAATCATTTCATGCTGCCAAGCTGTCAGCGGGGGTGCCATACCAGCATACACGATAATAATTGTTTTTAAAGTTATCCCTTGCAGGGAAGGTCATGCAAGGTCCCATGTCAAGTGATATGTTCTGTCATGGTGCGTCAGTTAGAATATTGTGTGATCCACGTGATGATCTAAACCATATCCGGAGCAAGTCCGTTTCAGGCCACGTTTTACTGCAGATCAGTACATCAAATAAACTTGGCCTACCGCAGATCCACTAAGCCATAAAAGTGGCGAGCGGAACGGGCCTTCCACGTGACTCGCACGTGACACCCTCATTTCACGTGCATCCCGACACCAATGAATGCGCTCTCAGTCTGACACCCCGCTTCAATGACCTGCTCGATGCCACACACTTTTGCAACGCGAAAATACGTCCACTCATATGCTGGCTCTCCATGAGCTTTTGCCATTTATACAACCAGGACTCGTCCGACGATGCCCCCACGATCCCGTGATGACTTCCAGATTGCGATAATCTGCGCTCTTCCTCTTGAGGCTGATGCAGTTGAGGCTTTATTCGATGAGCATTACGATAGACCATATGGCAAGCATGTGGGTGATGCGAACAGTTATGTCACGGGAAGAGTCCACAATCACGATGTCGTGTTGGCCTATATGCCGGGTATGGGGAATCGGAGGTCCGCCAGTGTTGCCCGTGGCTTGCTCGTCAGCTTTCCGGGAATCAAACTTACCTTACTAGTCGGAATCTGCGGCGGAGCACCATATGCATCAGATGGTACGGAGATTGTCTTAGGGGATATCATTATCGGTGATAGTGTGATTGAATATGATTTTGGCAGACAATACCCGCATGGGTTCGAGCGGAAAAGCAGTGTCAAGGAGACATCTGGATCACCTAATCAAGAAATCCAATCCTTCCTAACCCGTTTACGAACTCGCCTGATGAGAAATCAAGTACAAAAGCATACCGCACAATACCTGCAAATCCTGCAAGGAATGGATGGCAATGAATGGGATTATCCCGGTGTTTCACGCGATACGTTATTCGAAGCGTCTTATCGCCACAAGCACTACCAACAACAACCTACGATTAAGTGCATCTGTGTTGGCTGCCATTCGGCCTTCGATCCAGTATGTGAGGAAGCATTGAAGAGCGACTGCAAGAAGGCCGGATGCATAGGACAGCTAGTCCAGCGACAGCGACTGAATGTGGATCGCCCATCGCCACTTATTCACATCGGCACAATTGCGTCGGCGAGCTCTGTAATGAAATCCGGTCAACGTCGGGATCAACTAGCTGAACAGGAGGGTGTAATTGGATTCGAGATGGAAGGTGCTGGAGTATGGGATATCCTGCCTTGTGTCATCATCAAAGGTGTTTGCGATTACGCAGACAGTCATAAGAATAAGGCATGGCAGAACTATGCTGCAGCGACCGCAGCATCTTGCGCTAAAGGTTTTCTAGCATATTGGGAAGGCTATTTTCAGCATCAGCAACGTAAGTTGATCTCTAGCCGTCGTAGAGTGATCGATGCTTCTTATTTGTGTCTCGGTTTTCGATTTCTGATTCGAGCATCATTCTTAGCGAGAACCTCCAGTCATCCCAAGCCTTCTTCAACGATTCCGTTCGAGAGAGACGAGATGTTTGTTGGTCGAGAAGATATCATCAAGAGTATTAGTGACGCATTTCAAGGACGAAGCCAGCGGACTTCGAAGCGTGCCGCACTCGTTGGCTTGGGTGGCGTGGGGTGAGTGAAGTGAAAGATATTCACGATGCGAGAACCTAAATATGTCCTAGAAAGTCTCAGATCGCGATCGAGTATACGTACCGTGTTCGAGAATCAGCGCCGAATACATGGATATTTTGGATTCACGCGAGTAACACAACGAGATTTGAACAAGGGTACCGAGAGGTTGCAGCAGTCGCACAGATTCCTGGACGGGATGATCGAAAACGCGATGTCCTGGCGCTGGTTAACAAATGGCTACGTGATGAGACGAACGGCAGCTGGTTGATTGTCCTGGACAATGCAGATGATACTGATACATTTTTCAGCACATTTGGCGACAATATGCCTTTAGTGGATTACCTGCCTCATGTTTCCCATGGATCTCTTCTGGTCACATCCCGGAACGAGACAGCGGCACGGAATATTGTGGGACCCGGCGGTCAGGTGATACCAGTGAAGCCAATGAGCATTAATGATGCCATCACCCTCTTGAAAACCCGCATCACGGTGGATCAATCATCGGAAACCGAAGCGAAGCTCCTCGTTGAAGCACTCGAATGCATCCCTCTGGCAATTACGCAAGCTGGTGCATACATTTCAAATCGCTCGCCCCGAACGAGTTTGTCGACCTACCTGCAACTTTTTCAACAAAGTGAGTCAAATCAAGAGCATCTTCTAAATTACAACGATGCTCATGATCTTCGACGAGATCGAAGCATCCGCCATCCAGTCATCACTACATGGCAGATATCATTTGATCAGATCCATCGCATATTTCCAAAAGCTACAGATCTGCTGGCATTGATGAGCATGTTTGACCGACAAGGAATTCCAGAGAGTTTGATTAGCCATAGTATGCATCCATTGGAGTTTGAGGATACCGTCGCTCCGTTATTGAGCTTTTCCCTAATCCAAGTAGAGATTGGAGGACAGTGCTTTCAAATACATCGACTTGTACAATTATCAATCCAACAATGGCTGAAAAAAAGAGGCCAATCTCAGAGATTCATACGACAAAGCCTGCGAATTATGAAGGAGAACTTTCCTAGTGGAGACTACGAAACTTGGGGATCTTGTCAAATGCTTCTTCCGCATTTGAACCAGATGATGCGTTTCACAGAAAAGCTGGAAGAGGACGATCAGTTGAACCGATCGAGCATTGCCGATCGATGTGGCTGGTATCTTTATCTTAGAGGCAAATATGAGGAGGCTGAAACCATGCACCAACAAGCTCTGACTGTCAGGGAGAGCGTACTAGGCGCTGAACATCTTGATACGCTAACCAGTATCAATAACTTAGGCTTAGTGCTCTCAAGACAAGGGAAGTATAAAGAAGCTGCAATTATGCACCAACATGCTCTTATTGGTAGAGAAAGTGTGCTGGGCGCTGATCACCCTAACACCTTAACCTGTGTTGGTATTCTTGGCTGGGTCTTTTCGAGACAGGGGAAATACAAGGAGGCTGAAATCATGCAATGGCGAGCATTAAGTGGCAGAGAAAGGGTGTTAGGGACTGAACATCCTGACACACTAATCAGTGCTAGTATTCTGGGCTCAGTAATGTCGAGACAAGGAAAATATGAGGAGGCTGCAATTATGCATCGCAAAACTTTGGCTAGCAGGGAGAAAGCGCTAGGCACTGAGCATCCAGATACACTATCGAGCATCAATAACTTAGGCTCGGTACTCAGATGTCTGGGAAAGTACGAGGAGGCTGCAATGATGCACCAACAGGTCCTTGTGGGAAGACAGAAAGTGCTAGGCACTGAACATCCTCACACACTTGCCAGCGTTAATAATCTAGGCTTAGTGCTTGAAAAACAGGGACATTATGAGAAGGCTATAATGATGCATCACCAGGCTCTTGCTGGAAGACAGAAAGTGCTAGGTACTGAACATCCTAACACACTTGCCAGTATGAATAATCTAGGCTTGGCGCTTGAAAAACAGGAAAAGTATGAAGAGGCTGCAACTATGTATGAACAAGCTTTATTAGGCAGAGAAAAGGTGCTTGGAACTGAACATCCTAACACCTTATCCAGTGTTAATAATTTTGGATTGGTGCTTGAAAAACAGGGAAAGTTTGAGGAGGCCGCAATTATGCACAAACGAGCTCTATCAGGCAGAGAAAAGGTGCTAGGTGCTAAACACCCTAACACAATTGCCAGTGTTAACAACTTGATCCGGGTATTGGCAAAACAAGAGAAGGTTGAGGCTGCAACATTCACCCATCACAGGAAGCATGGAGAGACTCTGCACTAATGTGGGATTGTATAAACTACGTTGATTTCATCACTGTATGTGTTGGTTCTACACGGTCCCAGGTCACGAAGCAAGGAGTGGTGTAAGGCTAGTCCAAGAAGCCTACGGGGTGAGCTGATCAATATGATTGAATAACTTCAGATTGATAACTCGTATCTTCTAGAGCTAATTAGTGGGCGAACGTAAGGCGTATATACCCGAAGGTTCGGCCCCAAATAGGCAGTGTATCTAACAACATTATGAGGCATATAGACGGAGGATAAATATGAAGCTATTCCCGGATGCATATATCCTCCGGACATTGCACGCGTACAAACAGTATGTACACATGCAACAATGCAGTTTTGAAGTGCGTTCAGTCTTAGAATTTAACCTGGCTTACGGTAAATGGAGAAGTTAATTGTCAGAGATGGACGGAAAGGGAAAGTAAAAGTACAGATTCTTCCCACTGCCAAGATATATCGGGTCAATCTCGGACCGGCGGCTCATGGAACTGTAAGAGTATGTACGAAACATACGCTAATTGTAGGTAAAATACATTTGTACACTAGACTTATTGCTAGTGTCTCCGCAGTGGGGCAAATTTTGAAAAGAAAGAGAGGGAAAACATGATGTTACGAATCAACCTGCATGACGCTAAATTATACTATGACCAGAAAGGAAAGGTCGCTTTGGGTTTGCGAGCGTATGAACCATACGATGACAGAACCAGTGGAAGGATGTCAGGATGGGACACCTCGGTATGGAACACGCACCAAGTCACGTGAAGATACGAATAATATATCATTATTCGGATCGATAACGAATAGGGAAAACAACACGATATCATTGGAAGGATATCGTATACTTTATACTTGCTATTTCTAAAGTATACGATATGCGATATACAGAACTAGGAGGACTGGATATATAAGGACGCTCATTTACCATCATGTATTTAGTTCTTCATAGCTCTTTAATCTAAGTCACTTGATATTAGACTTTGACAGTGAGAGTCAGCAAGGCATTCTAACTCGTACGGGCACCAGGCTGTACGGGGGATCTCTTCTATCTTAGTTACGTTTGAGACTTACCGACTATCGACCGATCTATTGTTACTTTGTTTATTCAAGCCTACTCTATCGATCAGACAACCCGAACCTTCGTGTGGTTCAACCAAGCCTAACGTATCTACGACACGACACTGTTTAACTAAGGTGGATCCAGGTCCGTGACACATGAAGGAGGTTTCGAATCTGTCTGTATTCCCGAATGGCGATTACGAAAGCTGGACGTGTCGATCGCTCCTTGCGCATGCCAGAAGTGTTCTGGAGGCTGTGGCCAGCACTGATGATGGCGATCAACTTAATGCAGCCACGGTTCGATCTAACTTTGGGTGGTATCTAGACTTGCAAGGGAATTATGAAGAAGCGGAAGCGATGCATCAACGGGCTCTAGACGCACGAGAGAAGGTGCTTGGACGAGAGCATCCTGACACGCTCACCAGTGTCAGTAACCTTGGAAACGTGCTTTCCAGGCAAGGGAAATATGAAGAAGCGGAAGCGATGCATCGACGCGCTCTAGAAGGATATGAGAAGGTGCTTGGACGTGAGCATCCGAGCACGCTGAGGAGCATCGGTATTCTTTCTGATTTTTTAAACAATTATGGAAAGCGTGCATAGTTGACTGTGATATTCTGATCTTTTGGCATGTAGATATTTTGCATAGGATTCTGGCCATGTAAACCCATACCAAAAACTTCAATGCATTATCTCGTACGTAATATCTTCACATTCGACTTAATGACTACATCGCTGTCTAGTCACATTGTATTATGTACCTTGGTTATGTCCTTACCAAGGGGTCTCCTTTCATATGGCTTATCTGAACGCAATTCTTGCTCTTCTGTGGCAGTAGTAAATTTCGTACACATTCTTACATGGCTGTTTTAACTCTTTGGTATTCAGCTAGGCGTAATTTTGCGCCATGTACCTTTTCTACCGCCAAGGATTCTACAATTTGTCAATATTTGTACACTCAGACGGTACAGCTGATTTTACAATGAATCCTAGGCAATCAAGCCGACGTAATGTTCCGATATTTACTTTGTCATACATTTCAGATGCTGGTAGAGGTCATCTTGGCATCATTATAGTGTGGAGAAGGTTCTATGCTGGTCAGCGCCAGGATGTAACTGACAACCCCATTATCATGTAATTTTCAATTGGAAAAGTGAATCAACAAAGGAAAATGAATGGGCATTATTCGGACCTAATTTTATTAATTTCTAGTCTGTGGAGTTATGATCAGATTGCGTGAAAGTGTAGGTACCTGTGCGGTGTTTCATCACACAGGGCGTTTCACGTCGCCGGGATGGGGGTTACCACTCGAGTCGGATCTCTGGCACAGGCATCGCAATCAGGATTCCTATCGATATGTTTGTAGGTGGCCTCATATAAGATGTCCTTTAAGTTGCTGGGATAAGTCCACGCCTCTTCCGAATCTTCGTCCCCGCCAAACGTTTCGTTCACCAGGCTTGAAATCTCGTGCGGCAGCTTGCGTATAGCTCTCAAGTTACTAATCGCCGTCCGCAGCAACACGGGAGGCTTATTTAGAGCACCTCGGCGATGAAAGCCGTCAACTTCCCTTCGACCTAAGTCATACTGTATTACTCCCCCGCCTTGTTCCGATGGTAGGGACACAGCGATATCACCAAGTCGAATGTCGCTCTCTGCACTCGGCACACCTCCTCCAACGCCGACCAGCACGCCAAATCTCAAATTCGGAAACGTGGATTGCATCGATTTGGCAGCAATAGCCGCGCGGTTGGTGCCATACTCCGGGAGGCAGGCAATGGCCACGTTGTGCTTCCCCATTCGCCCTAATATGTAGTTATTTTCGTCGTACTTGGCCTGGCTTTCCAGCTGCTCATGGCATGCGTCAAGTAATTCCCGCGCTGCTGTCAATCCACACGGGATTGCACAAATCCAGCCGACCGTGTAGCTTTCTGGCGGCAATTTTAACATTTCCGCTGGTTGTTCGTCCGCCATGGCTGGTCTCCCACTAATCACGCCCAGCCCCTCAGACTGGTCGCTGTGTAATGCTAGCGATAGCCCTCACAGAGCTGAATTGGGTGGTCCGTGAAACTTTCGTCTAGTGTAGTATTTTCCCGGTCAAGATTCCAGTTACTGTAGCAGCACTTCGTCCGCTGATAGCTGGATAGATTTCCGGCATTTCCAACATTTCGAAGAAGGTGCTCGCAGCTCCAAAATGGATGGACGAAAGGTGCAAGGCTGTGAGGCTCGGCCCTGCATCTCACGCGGGGCTGTGTTACAGTACGCAATTGAAACGTGTTGGGCGGGGATAGGGCGTTTCTGCGGGCGGTCAGATCTGGCAAAACAGGGGCCATATTCGGATGGTGCTGGAAACAGATCGACAGAACACGTGGTCTCGTCTTGAGCGCTTCCCCGATATAGTATAACGCGCTACAGGGTGAGCTCAGCGTTTGGTGTTCCTGAAAACCTGACCAACCAGAAGTTATATCTGAGAGATACACCCCACTGTCCACGTGAGCGTTACGCTCCCATCCGAATTCGTGGCATGGTGAGCGATGCTGAGACTCAATAGCACCATGGGCCATGGCACCAAACTGGAATTATATCGTATTTACCTTTGGAGTATGTGATGTATTTAGAACAATGAAAAATAATTTTTAACACGCCCCGTTGAACGCGGATTTCACAGGAGAAAGCACTAAAAACGGCTCTCTTTGAGTAGGTATTGTTCAATACATGTCTCGCCGTTATAACCCCCCCCCCCCAACTGCTGTCTAAAGCCTACTTGTATGCGTACCTAACGTTAATTACGTTATTGACAAAACGTGACAATAGTTATTGAAACGGGGATAGTATAGGCACTAGCCGTGTATATAATGGCGTACAGATGAACGTCTCCACAGTGGGGTTTAAATTATCTTGGATAAGTATAAGGCGGAAGGGAGTTTTGCAAACCTCTGTATCGACCAACAGTCGCTTGTGGTCCAGTTGACCTGTGTGACCATTCTTCCACTTCTATCACCAGGGACGGAATCCAGGTATAATGCGTGCCATTGGAAGACGCGAT
>JBBVQN010000177.1:0-25572 GCA_038993655.1 Talaromyces verruculosus | reverse complement strand
TTTGTATGTAAATCTAGTGGTGATTCTGAACTCCCACTAAATTTCAGTAGAATCTTGAGTGAAAATTTAGGTATAGGATTTTTGTTTATATATATATGCTTATAATAGGCCTTAGTATTTTAAATATATCTTTATTTTTTACACTTTCTAAGGCAAGTAAATAGGATAAATAATTTTTAAAAAACTAATATTCTCCTTATTTATTCTTAAAAAGAATCTATAGTTATTCTTCTAGTGCACTACTCTTAGGCTTAATCTGTACCTGCCTGATAGGCTTCTAGGGCAGATTTAAGATAATTCTTAGGATAAACCCTAAATCTTCTTCTTCACCTTTAGTGGGATTCTTACTAAGTAGATTATTAAAGCATATATCTTCTTCTAGAAAACTTATTCTCATAATAATATCTAAATATCTGATTAACTTATAATTAAGAACTATCTTTATTACTAAGTTACTAACCTAATCAGTCCTTATAGGTACTATTATAATACCCTCTCTAGGGTGATCAATCTTCTCTGAGATTATCATGGCTGCTGAACCTGACTAACTAGTCCTTAATAGAACTATTGTAGCAGCTAGTCCTGACCTAAACTAATTAATTATCTTATTAAGAATTATCATAGCAGACTCTATAACTTTATCTAATAGTATACTATATAGGACTGATAAATAACCAGGCTGATAGTCTTATAGTTAATAACCACACAAAAACATCACTAATAATATATATAGTTATAACTTTTATTATAAAATTAGAAGTAGACCTATGTCTGTTTCTTCCTCCCCTTCTAAAAAGTTAAGATGCCTGCTAGGAGCATCAGCTGGGTTTTAGGACTCTAGCTTATACTTAATAACAAAGTCATATGCAGCTAAATATTAGACCTAGTATGCCTATTTAGTGTTCAAATTCTTTACCTTGAAGAAGTATTGCAAATTATTATAATTAGTTTAAACTTAGATCTTATACTTATTTCTTTCTAAGTAGTGCCTCCATTTTTAAAATATATATATAATTACGCTAAGTTCTTGGTTATAAACTTTCTAATTTTATTAAGTAGCATTGAACTTATACAATATAAAAGCCACTAGCTGCTAGTCTGAATAGCACCATAATAGGATCTTCCTATCTATAGGTTGGTACATAATAGCACCTATTCCCTATTTTAACATATCAATTTGAACCAATATAGGTTTTTTAAGATTAAAGTGTCTAATAAGAGGCAGATTAGTAAAAGCTTTCTTCAATGCTTTAAAGGATTATATAGCTTCTGAAGTAAGCTTAAAGAGCTTCTTTAGATACTTATTAACTTTACAAAGTATATTCATTAATAGAGCAGTAATAATTGAATAGTTCTTAATGAACTTCTAGAAGAATCCTATAAATCCTATAAAGAACTGAATATTCTTAATAGTTTTTAATATAAGCTATTTCTGAATTGCTTAGACTCAGTCTTTATCTATTAAAATACCTTAGTTATTTATTAAATATCCAAGGAATCTTAGTTCCTTTTAATAGAATTTATACTTTAAGAGTTTTACATACAGGTTTGCAGAACATAATTATTCAAGCACTTATTTGATATGCTTTTCATATTATTTTTTATTCTTAGAAAAGATAAGGATATTATCTAGATAAATAATAATAAAGTTATCTAATAGCCCTCTTATTATTTCATAGATATAAGACTAAAAAGTAACTAGTATATTCATTAATCTAAAAAGCATTACAAGATATTTATAATAACTATATCAGATACAGAACACAGTCTTCTATTCATCTCCTTTCTTGATTTTAATTTAGTAATAGACATCCCAAAAGTCAATCTTCATGAATACCTTTACATCTATTAATCTATCTAATATCTTATCAATATAAGGCAATAGATATCAGTTTTTAACCATTATCTTATTAAGATCTTAATAATTAATACAGACTCGCAGACTTCTGTCTAATTTCTTAATAAAAAGGATTAGAGTGCCTATAGGACTAGTAAAAAGTTAGATCTATCCCTTCTATTATATTTTCTTAAAGTAGCACAATAGGTGATCTAATTCCATTGTTGAGCATAGATATAAAGGTCTATATAAAGATATAACAAAGTTAGATTAAAGCCTAATCTCATGTTCTACCTTGTAGGAAGATAACTTAGTAGCTTCTATTTCTAAAAATATATCTTAATATTCCCAATACACAGAAGAAAGAGTTAGCCTTTAATATAATTCAAAGAGGCTAGAAATCAACAAGTAAAGGGAGTCTTTAGTTATAGTCTTTATAAAATGCTTTATTAATATAAACTATAGTTTTAGCACTTTGTAACAGAATCTCCAAGTATAATTCTTAAAGCTAGTAATCATGGATTCTTTATAATAAAGCCATAGCTTACTAAGAATTATATTAAATCCTATTATATTAATCACAGTAAATAATTATTCATATAATTTAGTGACTCCTTAATAATCAGTAATAGTAATAGAGATTATAGTATCACTATAGTTAATTATAGATATACTATCAACAAATTCTATAGGAGATAGAAGGTCTAGTAGCAATTACTAACCAGTATTAAAAAGAAGTTAATATAATATAAAATTCAAATCTCTCTCTATATCTAATATACCTATTAGATGGTGTTATATTTTTAGAAGATTCAGATTTAAGTTAATTAATATTGCATATTCATCCTTCTTCTTAGACTGGTTTAGATTAGCAATCACTACACATCCTTATTATATCTTATAAGTATTATAGTCTTTATTATTATCTTATTTCTCTTAAATCTTTTATAATAAGGTATTAAATCAAAGGTTTAATTATTTTATTTCTTTTATTAGTAGCTCAAAATTATTATAGTAATAAGTAATAAAATAGTCTATACTTCAGTACCCCTTTCAGTTATAATAATAATAAATAGGCAAGGGGTCCTTATCCTTAGTATTTAATTTCTTATTATTACTAAAAGCTTATCTATCCTTGTAGTTCCTATCACCTATATACTTCTATTTATTTAATCTTCCTTTTAAAGGCTTATCCCTTAAACTATTCAGATCATCACAGTTACATTTCAGTACTTTATTAAGTACAATCTGTTCATCTTTATATAACTTCTATAGTCAAGTAATCTCTTTAAGATATAAAATCATGTTTTAGAAGTCTATATTCTAATCTAAGAGTTTTAGCTTTAACTAGTCAGGAAGTTTAGTGATAAAAGCTATAATCTTATTTTAATTATTAATCTAAGCTCTTATCCTACTTTAGTTATATAAATAAGAAAATTTGCTATAGAATATTTATGGATTACTTATTTTAGAAGCCTTAAGCTCTTCAAGATCTATATAGATATTAAGAGACTATACTATTCTTATCTTAATATAAGCTTTAATCTATTTAATAAAATTATCAAATATAAACTGGGCTAGATTTAAAACCTTTTTATATTTTATTTATTATGTTTGATATTTGCCTTTTAACTAAACAGCTATAATTAATATCTTTTCTGCCTTAGAGTATATATATCTAATAAAGTTATTTTTAATATCTTCTATCTAGCATTTGTATTCCTAGAAATTCTTTGACTTAAAGCAATCTAGTTTAGGCTTCAAAGCTAGTTTTTCATAGATAATATAGATTATAGTTAAAGACAGAATAGTTTTAAGGTATAGAGATAAAGAAGCAAGCTAGTCAACTATTTATATTAAAGGGATAAAGGCTTTTTAAATAAAGAATTAATTTATTAATTAGCTCAGAACCTTAATTATCTATTCCTATATAACAGTCTAGCTATACTGTATCTCTTCTTAGATTTTTTAAAGTGCTTATATCTTAAGATTTAAATAATAGACTGCCTAAGCTAAGGTCATAGCTTATCCTTATAAGAATAGAGAACCTTTATATCAGCTTTGAAATAGTAGATTAGTAATCTAGATTCCTAAAGATTCTTCTTCCAGTTTAAAGATCTTAATAAGATATTAAGTCTCTTGAACAGTCTTTTAAGGTTCTCTAATAGAATCCACACTACTTGAATGTTATAATAAAAAGAGGTTTTTTTAATAGTGGTTACTACTGGCCCCTATAGAGGCTTAATAATTATATATAGAATATAAGTTTACTATAGTAAATCAATTTAATAAAGGGTTTTGTAGATAAAGTAATTATAATATAATAATAGGGGTGGAATAATAGTCTGAATATAGGTATAGGCTATAGAATACTTGCTGAGCCATTTATTATAAGAACTAGATACTGTATAAATATAAAGAGCAAGTAAGAAGCTGTAGTATAATTATCACAAAGAATAATTGCTTGATCTCCTTTTATAATTGTTGTAGGATCTTTACTGCTTATATACATGTATGGTAGGGTGCCTAAGCGGCACTGTGTAGTAGGGCTACTAGAATCATATGACCTCTACCCAACTGCTGGCTTCCATGCTGCTGCCTTAGATCGAGGGCATCAATCCTTCAAGCAATCAGATTGGCCTTCTCAATCTCGCGATGGAATCAGCCTTTACATTAACAAATTAGAATTCAAAGTAAAGAGTACAAAATACCTCAGATTTATTATTGAAGCTAGTAAAGGAATATAAATAGACTCTGCTAAAATAAAAGCAATTTAGAAATAATAAGCACTTTTTATAGTCAAGGAAGTCCAATAATTTCTAGGCTTTGCTAACTTTTATCGGCAGTTTATCTATAACTATTCTGCTATAGTACAACCACTGATAGACCTTATACAGAAAGGGATAGATTTTATATAGAATAATACTACTAATGAAGCTTTTTAGAGCCTTAAGAGCCTCTTTATTATTAAACCAGCATTTATCCCCTTTAACCCTAAATAAGAAACTATTATTGAAACTAACTCCTTAGATTATATAAATAGAGACACCCTTTCCTAATATAATAATAATAAATAGCTCTATACCTATACCTACTATTCCTAGAAGCTGAACCCTGTAGAATATAACTATAAGATCTATGATAAGGAGCTGCTCATTATTATTAACTATATAAAGTAATAAAAAACTAAACTAATATTATTAGATAAACCCTTTACTATAGTAATAGACTATAATAATCTATATTACTTTACTAAGATCTAGTGATTAAATAAGTAATAGATATATTAGCAAATTTTCCTTTCTCAATTCAACTTTGAGTTAGTTTATTAACCTAGGTTACAAGCCTTCTATCTTAATACCCTTTCACAGCAATCACAAGATATGCTAAGGAATAAGAATAATAATTGATTTATTTATTAAGATTAAGTCCTACTATTGCAAGAGATTTATATATACTCTATACAAGTATTATATATAGTGATTTCTATCACTTAAATAGTAACTGATAAAAGTTAATTCTAAACACTCTAGATATAAGCTAAAGCTTATAATAATAGTTATGCCTATATCAAGCAAGCTATTGCTAATAACCTCTAAATATTCCTACAAGACCTTGGTCTAAAAGTGATTATTGCTAACTATAAGATTAATAAATAAGGATATCTTTTACACTGTGACTGCCAATAGATCCTTAACTATAAGCTGCTCTAGATAAAGATTATACAATAATACTATAACTTAATACTCTTAGGGCATCCTAGCCATAACAGAACAAGTACTATTATAGAGAAAACATTTTTCTAGCTATATATGAGCTAGAATGTATAATAATTTACAAATAACTATAGTAAGTATGATATAAATACAATATAGAGAGAATAGAGGTAAGGATTATTGAAGCTATTTCTAATCTTAGAAAGAATTTAGCAAGAGATCAGTATCAACTTTATTAATAAACTATTAATTAGTAATAACTATCACCACCTTATAGTTATAGTAGATAGATTAAGTAAAGGCATTATTCTAGTTCTACTGAAGGATCTCAGTGCTGAAATAATTATATATGAGTTCTTACAATTCTTTATAGCTTATTATAGATTCTCTAGGAGTATTATCTTAGATTAAGGCATATAGTTTATAAGCAAGATATAGAGCTATATATACTAGAGCATAAAAACTAAATAGCATCTATTAATTATATAGCATTCTTAGACTAATGGCTAGATTAAGCAAATAAATACTATTATTAAGGACTACCTATAGAAATATTATAGTTATTTCTAGAATAATTAGAGCAGTTTGCTCCTAATAGCTAAGATAATAATCAATAACCAAATATTATCAATTACTAGGATAAGTCCCTTCTTCCTTATATATAGATATAATTTAAAGATTATAGATCTATAGGATATCCCCTATGAGCCAACAACATGTTATAAAGAGTAGGAGATTATAAAAGATATTGTCAAGAAACTGGTACAAATAGCAGATCTAATATAGACTGAAATAATAGTAGCATAACAATATATAAAAAAATCTATAAACTGGCATTATAATATAGCTTATATCTATTAAGTAGGAGACAAGGTGTGGCTTGATCTATATAATATCTATATAGACTAGCTATCTAAGAAGCTAGACTATAAATATACAAAGTTTATAATATTAGAAAAGATTAGCATATATATCTATCAATTAGATATTCCTAGGAATATATATAATATGTTTTATATGGCTCTGCTATAGCCTGTATCTAAGAACCCTTTCCTATCATAGGAAGTATTTAACTACTAGCCACTAGGTCAATTAGTTAATAAGGAGTTAGAATATATAGTAGAGAGAATTAAAGGTAAACACACTATTAGCTAAAGATAGAGTAAACAATACTAATACTTAGTAAAATAATTAGGATATAAGCAATAAGACTGGCAACTAGTATAGAATCTTAAGGACACTATCACTCTTAATAACTAAGAATCCTCAAAGAAGGGAGGGGGGTAATATTATAAGCTGACCTTATGAGGTGTATTTGGGCAAAGCCCTCATAATAGCTACTCCTATAATATGAAGCTATTTCTGGATCCTGATTGCCTGCCCAGATATGAAATAACCCTGGTCCCAGTTGCCCTGCATTATGACACCTACTTAGAACCACATGACACCCATCTATCTAGAGTCCCTAGAAGGAAGATTGCTGAAAGCCCCTATTCCCCTTTTTCTTATAAGATTGTATGTGCATGAAGAACCTGTTGTTTCTTTCCTCTTTCTTTCCTCATGTTACGTTTTCTATTCAGACATGCCCTTATAGTGAGCATTAGGCGGGACTAGCCCGTAACAAGATATAATAAATAAAGTAATTATTAAGGCTTAAATAGACCTTATAAACCACCCCTATTTTATAATAGTGGATGTAGTAAAGTGCAGCAGATATACTAGAGTGGTAAACTATTATAATAACATACTAAGGCCTAGATATATATATATAAGATCTTCCCAGCATACCTGGAAGGCTTTTATAAATATTAATTAAAACCCAATCTTTAGGGAATAGTGCCTAATTCTTAGAGATTTCAATGCTTATAACCCTATATAGAACAGCCTTAATAAGCAGAGAAAGGATATAGAGCCCTTAGAAAGGCTTATTAAGAAGTATAACTTATTTGTTAATAATAAGCTAGATATACCTATAAAGCCCTGGAAAATAGGTAGCTTTAAGAATAATGTTAGAGGTGAGAAGGTATCTAGCATTTTAATTATTAATTTTATAATTAGTAATCAAGTACTAAGACCCCTAGAGAGCTAGATAATAAATAAAAAAAGTATTATAGTGTCTAATTATATTATTATATAAGCCTCATAAGAGTCTTTAGAGGAAGAGAGTGAACCTAGAAAGGTAATAATAATAGAGTAGTAGATAGACCTATTATTAGAGGATAAGGAGACCTTTAGTGCTATTAAGCATACCTGAAGAGGCCTTTAAAGCATTAAACCACTCTTAATAGATGAATGCTTATTAGGGGATATAGAAGATGAGGCTGAGTAGGTGGAGAGAATTTTTATAAATATACTTGATAAATATGCTAAGCTTATTAAGCTATATATATACTTTAAGTGCTGGTAAGGGCCCCAGACAGTGGAGGCCTAGAGTGCTTATTCTAAGGCTTATAGGGTATATTAAGCAGATAAGATTAATAGAAAAGACCTTTAAAAGGCCTAGAGGACCTATTATACCACTATAAGATGTGTTAAGAGAGAATGCTAGGAGGCTTTCCTATAGGGGACTAATAAGAGCTCACTTTTAAAATAAAAAAAGTGTTGAGTAGTCTTATATTATATTAAATTAACCTCTAGTAGTATTACTCCAGCCCTAATTGACCTAATAACTAAGGATATAATAATAGCTATATTTAAAGAAAAGGAGGCTGTTTTTAGAGATTAAGTGTTTTCTTAAGTACTAAAGCAGATCCCTAGAGAAGATATCTAATAAATAGAACTCTTAAGGCCTGGCCATACTCATAAACTAGCTATAGTAGTAACAGTTGACAAAGTTTTGCTTAACTAAGAGATAAAGAAAGCTCCAAGTATAGATAAGCTTAATTTTAAGGCTATTTAGCTTCTTTAATATCTAGATTAGGCTTGTGTTATAGCTTTAATAAGACAGTACCTTAAGCTTAGGATATTCTCGATGTAGTTTCGTGAACCTCTTCCCTGAGTAGCAATTTACCAAGAGTACTTCTCACATTAGCGCCCGAAGTAGCTGACTGCCTCGCTGGCGGCAACACCGGATAGCAGATGAAGGACTGACGAATCGACATGTAACCGAACTGGTAGGGCAGGTGAGTTATTGTGAGCGAAATCCGGCGAGTGTCGGTCGGTTATAGATAGGTAGGTTGTTCGCAGGATTGTCGATATTGTGAAATCGTCAACGTGTTCTTTTGAAAGCTTCCCGCCACATCGTCCCAACCAATGATGGGTTTTCCGCCGAAGTTTCGATTTGGAAAGTTCTTAGCTTCAGCTAGACCATGCAGTCTAGCTTACTGACGTCCCTCACCACGAGAAGGTGACCTTCCACGAGGGACATCGTTGAACGTGCAGGAGACATGTAGGTACGAACAGAACAGGTAATCCTCGGTCTTCGGCTCTGGCAGTCCGCCAATAGTTCTTCGACGACGATATCATATTGCAGGCTAGAGATTAAACTTCGATCTATGAGATAGTTGTTTACAACTTTAATGGGTAGTTGTGTGACGAGTTGGCGACTTATCGGACAACGTGGCACCGAAAGGCCGTGTCTCTCTCGGTTTTGTTTCGGATTTAATGGTTCACTAACTCCGATACAGGTCTTGGCGGGGTCGACTAACGTTGCAATTTCCCAAGGCTATCGTATCGATACGGGGTTCACAGTAAGGAGTTGTCGGGGGATAGCTGTGTGAATAAACCTTCAAGTGGCGGAGCTTAGGTTTATAACTCTTTTGGTCCATTGAAAGCAGCAACTCCACTTTCGCTGACGGGCTATCCAGTCCGACTTCACTGACATGTAGCAAGGATCTAAGGATATTTTCAACAATTGGGTGGCATTATATATATCGCTATAAAGCTGACAATTTACCTAGGCAGTAATTCGTATCTCACAACGAAAGCAGAATCTTTGATCCTGGCACTTAACGGCAAAATGCCAGGCAAGCACTATATCTTAGTCACCGGTGAGAAAAACTTCGAGGAAACGTTCAAAAATACGATGATTGAGTTCGTACTTTCTTATAGGTGCGAATACTGGCTTTGGGCTGGCCATGACCACCGCCCTAGTACAGGAACCAGATTACCATATTATCATGGCGGTCAGGTCTCTGGATCGAGGCCGAGCAGCCCTCGATCAGCTTCAAGCTTCCGGGCCAGCAGGGACTTTGTCACTACTTCCACTCGACACTACAAGCACTACGTCTATCGCGTCCGCAGTAGAGAGTGTCGCCCAACAATTCGGCCGGGTCGACGTCCTCATCAATAATGCGGGCTTGATGTCTAAGCTCGATACACTTCAGGCCCAACTACGCGAGACATTTGTGCTGAATACTTTTGCGCCTGCCTTGCTGACAGAAGCATTCGTGCCCCTGTTACGGAACTCGGAAATCCCACGCGTGATCCATATTTCGGGAGATTTAGGATCGATTAGCCTCAAGAGTAATCCGGCATCTCGAGATTACTCGATCGACCATATGGCGTATCGCATGAGCAAGGCTGCTCTGAATATGATGACCGCCTGCCACTCTGTCCAGTTCAAGTCCTGGGGGTGCAAGGTGTGGAGCTACAATCCAGGCTTTGTAGTTACGGATGCTTGGGGAAAGAGTGAAGAGGCAAGACAGGCGATGAAAGCTGCAGGGGCTGGAGACCCCCATGATGCAGCACGTGGCATTGTGGATATCTTGGCGGGGAAGAGGGACTCTGAGAATGGAGGGTTCTTACACATAAACGGGACACACCCCTGGTGATAATCCTCTACGTTGGCTTAAAACGCCTCGACGTTTACGAGCATTAGTGTCTCCGCCTGTATTCTCGAGGAAATAACTTCTTTATACTCAGCTTCTACAAGGAAAGATTGAACATAACGTTACGTGCAGTACTTGTCTAACCAGATATAATGTAGAAGCAACGTAGGAGATCTTTCCCACTGGATACGATACTAACGGATTCTAGGCCGAAATGGTCTGTATTAAAGATGAAGGTGTCAGCGCTGAGCCTGAACCGTGGATCACAGGGCAGACCCTGGCCTTGCTACTACTACCACAAACATCTTGATGGCAGACTTCACACAATTTTGGTACGTGCTCGTGAGCAATACTAAAATCAAAATGTGCCACTGGGTGAGACGAGCAAGTACGCCTACTTCGGAGAGGATGGCGCTCTTAGTGAACGCTGTGGCATCCAGCTCACTTTGATCGTCGGGGATTCATCTCTGGATATGACTCGGAGAGGGCGGAAAGGGTGGCCTCTGGACTGAGTACACTATTGCAGATTGAATTACCTTTTCATCAATATGTCTACCTTGTTCGGTGGACTGGATCGACTATAGCGAAATCACATGTCGTGATCTCATATTATAATCATTTAAACCTCGGAAATTCAACGAACGATGTTGACTCCACAACACTCTTTAATTGTATGCAGTGGATCCATGAAGCTGGATTTAATCAGCGCAAAGTAACCGCCGCAGGACGTTGGAATGGACAACCCCCGGAATAGTTGCTCTATGCCAGCTCAGCAAGAATGGCCGAGGCCGGTTCCTCGAGCCCACGCTTCTCTTACTGCTTGATTTATATTCTAATCAAAGTATATGGGCATACGGGTTAGTCTTAAATTTGTTTTAGATTTAACAGACGCATATAAGAAACATATTCTAAAACATTCTAGAATCTTGTTCTTCAATAAGTGGGAATTGCTGAGCAGCCTCGGTGCTTACATACGATTACAATATCTCGTTTACTGGTTGGGGAATCTTGAACCCAACCATTCCGATTCGAACCTTTGTTTCAGTGTGTTTGAAGCTTTGTTGGGATATTAATTCGTTGGCTTCTCTTGCTCAATTGAAACTATCCTAAAATATCCCCGACCGTCGGATACTTCATCTCAAAAAAAATTCGAACGCAACGCACAACACAATATAACGACCATTCACCAGCCCTACTTCCAGCGTTGATTCAGGGCAAGAATTCCAAGGGGTTGCTGACAGGATGTTCGGTGCTGCTGGGTTTTTAGAGCCACTATGGTACAATTGCTCCTTGACAATTGTTATAGCCCTCACTAGCTATATGGCGCTGGTTAGGCTTTTCCGGTACCGCCGCATGGCGAAGATTGAAGCCCCATTCGCCAATTGCAGGACGCCATTATCAAGCATGACAGTCAAAGAGGCTCATGCAGTTATGGCTGAATTGCAAGAACTCGAATTTCCGTATGCATTTGCTAAGGCACGTCGAATGGCTCTACTTAAGGTATGGTAAAGCATATCTACCTGATTGGCATAAGCATCATGTTGAATTACTCTAACGGTATCTATGTCTTATGAAATAATAACAGGCGGGAGGAATACCTACTATGTCGAAGCTTTTCGCCGTTACGGGCCAGAACAACAGACGCAATGCGGGCAAGCGCGCTGTTGATACGGAGATCCTCTTACGGGAGTCGCAGTCCCAGCCCCGGCATTCAGATCGTTATGCATTAGCAGTAGCGAGAATGAATTTTCTGTATGCAGGGCACACCTCCCAACTCACACGACCATATTGATTTGTTATATACAGTGCTTAGTTTCTTTACTGACTATTCATCATTCAGCCATGCCCGCTACCGCCGCGCCAACAAAATTACCGATAATGATCTTCTCCATACCTTAGGAGATGGTCTTGCCGAGATCCTGAATGTGGTCGAGAGAGAAGAGTGGCGAAAGCTTACGGATGTTGAGAAGTGTGCCCTCGGCATCTTTCACAAGAACTTGGGCGAAGATATGGGAATCCCATTTGATGTGCTTCCCTCGGCGGCAGATGGGTGGAAAGACGGCCTGCACTTCGCTTTAGAACTGGTCAAGTGGACGCTCCACTATGAAGAAGAGGTCGCGAGACCCACAGCCACAAATGATCAATACGTACGGGTCTATGTTGATTCTGCGCTTCCCAATTTCATAAAAACAGTGGTGCGACAGATGTTGGGTGCTGACTTGGATGATCTCATGAGGTCAAGTCTTTGGTAAGTTCGGTGCCTATCTATGCCTCCCGCAGTAATTCGTACTTTTCTCACCGGCCCAGTCTCGAGCCTCCCAGCCTTCTCCTCTCTCTTATCCTTACCATCTTCCGAAATCTACGGAAGCTATTGCTTCGATACCTTGCGCTTCCACGCCCCCCCTGCCTTGCCGTCAGACTTGTTCGCGAAATGCCAAACCCGGAAACGAATTTGTACAACTTCGAAAGAAAGGGGCTGCAACCATGGTACATACAATCTACCTTCTGGTCAAAATGGGGGCCAGGGGCATGGTTAGTTAAACTATTCGGGGGCAAGGTGCCCGGCTCGCGCGGGGATAGGTATCTGCCGCAGGGATACGACTTGATGACAATCGGACCAGAGCCACAGAGGGGAAAAGGATTGGAAGAGATGAGCCTCGATGTAGAGGCAATAAAGGCGAGAGGTGTAGCCACATGCCCGTTTTCTCAGGCAAACTTCGGCTAGCCTCATGTGAGATTGCTTACTATGTCGAGAGGGGACCTATGCGACGATGCATATGTGCCCATGCAAAAATCCAGAATAATTATGGGCATATTTCCCAGGGAACTTTCTGAAATTTTATAGACCCCAGAGTCATATCCCCAGATCTCTGTTGGTGACGAGCTCCGTGTGCTATGCCAGCTTGTCGTGATTTTACGGGTTATTAGAAAGGACCGCATAGATGGATCCTTGTGCTGGTGCACGATTATTTCTATTCTGTTTCTTAGAGCAAATTAAAGACGAAAAGAGAAACTGATTACACATGGACTATTATCTTTCCTGTACTCCTTCCAGACTTGATCCGCTCAATCGCGATGGGCATGTCCCCAAACTCAAAGACAGAGTCAATAACGGTCCTAACTTTCCCAGCCGCCATCCATTCGGATATCTGCTGGAAAGCTTCACGGTTGCTTTTTGCAAAGTATGCCTTGAACTTGGCTCTTCCGCCACCCAACATGGAAGGACAGAGCACGTTTTTGCCAATTGTCTTGAGTACTCCACCCGATACCCCACCGGGGACCATGACAAACATTCCCTCTCGGGTCAAGAAGTCGTCCGATGCCTTGTACAGGTTTGTTTCCTCCCTGTATGCATAATCGACCACCAGGTCGAAGACCTTGCCTTTCCCCTTCAAGATGGAGACCAGATCCTCCGTTCGATAATCAATCACCTCGTTGGCACCAAGCTCCTTGCAAAGGTCAACCTTGGTGGTCGAGCAGGACACCGTCACCCTACAACCGTGGGCTTTGGCAAATTGGATGGCAAATGTTCCGACGCCTCCCGTGCCTCCGTTGATGAAGACTGAATCGCCCGGTTTGGAGTTTAGTACTAAGCTCTCGTACGCTGTGACTGCTGCTGTTCCAATCCCCGCGGCATGGTCCCAGTCAACGCAGGGCGGTATCGGCACACAGCCTTCAATTTCAGCTACTGTGTATTCGGCCATAGAGCCTGCATAACCCTTTTGCGTATCGACTCTGCCGTAAACCCGGTAGCCCGGCTTCAGAGAAGTAACGTTGCTTCCGGTCGACACAACTTCCCCGCTGAAGTCCATACCAGCGATCGGATGGGGTTTTATCAAAGTCCTGGCCAACCCGCCCAGCTCCGCGAAGGTAGGGTCCGCTGGATTGACTCCCACGCTCTTGACTTTGACAAGGACTCCGTTGGGTTTGAGGGGATTGGAAGGGTACGGCTCGTTTTTCTCAAGCCTCATGCCTTTCTCGAGAGGCAATTTGGGAGAAGCATGTACCCAGGCACGCATGGTGCGCGTTGTTCCCGCCATATGGGTCCAAAAATATGATAATCAGGAAGGTAGGGGTTTCCAAAAGAATTTTGCAGAAGTGTATGGGTCACTTGTGCCTCCCTGAGAGGCTATTCTTGATGCTTTTATATGTCAGTTGAGAGCTGTCGTAACATCACAATCCTCTGGCTTCGGGGTGTTCCAATTGCCCGATCACCCGTGCTAGCAAGGCCAGAATGCGTTTGAGTTCCCGCCTCAGCCACGCTGGTTGGTGTGGCTGCGAAGCAAGTCCAAATGAATATTATATGGTGATACCGTAAAGTCCGATAACTCCAGACTCACATGCCCCAATATTCTCCAGAATTTCCAGCTTGGCGTCGTGTAAAATGTGCCCCATGGATACGTAGTTCGCTGGAAGGATGGAGATTTTGAGAAATTTTCAGGCGTTTGGCCTCAGCCTCCGTTTTGGGTCGCCAACTTCTCAGTCTAGTGCACGGCGGATCTACCAGAGGTAGTAAGAAAAGGAAACAATCAACGTTATGCCAAGATTAAGGTTCGTTTGAGTACGGTCGTGGGCATCCACTCCCGTGGTTGCAGCATTTTCGATAATGTGATGGATAGTATCGAGACCACAGCGGTGCTGAATAAAATCCTTAAAGTTACATCAGTGCAGATATGCAGGAACCAAAACTTTGTGAACCCCTCATGGGTTTCCTTCGCCAGAACCCCCAATAAGTGTTGCCACAGCCACTTCAGACCTGTACTAACCAAGTAGATGATCTCCAGTCAACGAGATCGAGATTCAAAAAAAAAACCCATATGACAATGATCCTCATTAATTGATCTTGAGTGGCTACCTAGACAGTCAGCGAGTGCCAGTCGGGTTGAGCTTGTCTCCTTGGAGCTCATGGTCTGCTTGTTGAGACCCATCTGGTCGAGCGATGATCTACTGTAGTGGTCATTGTGGCTTGCGGGCTCGCCGTATTCATACGAGACCGCCTCTCGTGGGGTTCTAACTGGATTGCAATAGGTGGATAAAGTTTTCCTTGGCGCCCAGATTTCATGTGCCATCATCCCTGGTCCACGGGGCGCGCGATAGCCCAAAGCAAAAGGAGACGCCTGTGGCCCTGTTGCCAACTTGCCATCGTATTAATACGACGGGCAGTTCACCGTCTCCACCCACTTACAACATTCGACGCACATACCCCTACCATCGTCTCCCTCGTCTCTGGATTGAGCGAAAATTGGTCTTCATGGGTAGGCAGCGCCGAGCGCACGTTAAGTCCCGCGAGGGCTGTAACCAGTGCAAGGAGCGACACATCAAGGTACCACAGGCCACCCATGTCAGAAAGCCCCCAATGCTCAGGCTTTACGTCAGTGCAATGAAGTCCATCCCCAATGCTTGAACTGCGAGCGACACGAGATTGCGTGCAGCTTTTCTGCGCCTAGTCTTACAACCACGCCCCTTCACGACAATAGTTTTGCCGACCTTGAGTTGCTGGACCACTGGCACCAGCGGCGGTCTACCTCAGCAAACGCGTTACTGCCATCTAGGGCGTCAGAGAACAACACTATCTGCCTCAGTTTTTCTCACCACTACCTGCTTAACAGCATTCTTGCCTTTGCCGCTCTACAACTTTTCAACGAAGACCGGTCCCAAACTCAATGATATATGAGAGCGGTCGCGCACTGGCAAGCCGCAATAGCCCAGGCTAGGCCACACCTCCAGAATATAGAAGAGTCGCAACACTTAGCTCTATTGAATTTCTCTTTCTATACCTCAATCTACACCTTAGCTGAGCCTTTTCTCTAACCATCCACTACTGGTTGCCTCTACTCAGCCGTTAACCTAGTCAAAGAGCTACTGTAAGTAATTTGGCTTGGTAGGAGTTCAGCTGTGTTTATCCAGTAATATCTCACTTCTACTGTTTCCTTAAACCAGGCCTTTGTAGGGAAATATAGTATACACCCACTTAAGGCCATCCAGGGACTGGGATCTACATTTCCGTAGCTGGTGTTACTACAGCGATTCATAGAGAGTCAGTGTGAGGGCTGGGAGAGATCTATATATCTCTGAGCGGCTGAGTCACTCTCTGCCAGTTTTGTGTGTCTTATAAATAATCCAGACAGTTCCACTCAAACCCGAGTGACATGGGGATGGGCAAGTCATATCAACAGAGCGTACCTGGATTTGTGCTTTGCTCAAAATACTGTGGCGCTCGTGATATTCGCTCATTTTGCCGCCCTGTTAAGCTTAAGCAGTGGAAGTTGGTACCTGCGAAGCTGGCCACCATTGATCCTGAGACATATTCGCAGTCTTTTGAAGCATGGGTTGGAGGAAGCAATACGGTGGCCAGAAGAAACTGTATTTGGTAATAGGCTTACGCTGCCTTCTACCGCCTGGCAACCCAAAATCTGTCTTTCACCATAACATTGACCACATCTGGAATCTAAGGGTCTCGCAATGTTGTAATGCTATAAAACCGTTCCTTGAAATCTTGTCACAGTTTCAACCCAAAGTTCAGTGCTATAGACCTAAAGGCATTGGTCCACGTAGTTGCGATCATTAAAGGAAAGCCTTCCGCCACGACAGTAGGGGGCTTGCCTTCGTCAGTCAGCTTGTCCAAGCCTCGAACGACGCCTTGGACGTAAGTTGCAGCATCCTGGCCCGGCTGGGCATTCTCTCCCCAAGCCGCACGGACTACGTCCAGATGGTGCGAGTCCAGGTCCGTCTTCACATACGGTGGGATTATTTCGACAATATGAACGTTGCTACCGGCCAACTGTGCTCGCAAAGAGACAACGAAGGAGTTCAGCGCAGCTTTGGAGGCGCAGTAGACAGGAAATATAGGCGCAGGTACAAAGCCCAACCCAGAAGTAACAAAGGCCAGTGTAAATGGTTGTGTTGACCTGGACTCCGCGGAGGCTTGCTTCGTGATTTCGCGAGTCAGTATGATAGGTCCGGTTAGATTTGTCGTGATCTCGCTGTTGATATCTGCAGTATTCGGGGTGCCCTTTCCGGGTGCTAGAGGCGGCTTCGCACTGAAGTTGAAGTAGTTCTGCTGACCAGCGACAATGATGGCGCTGTCAATAGAGGGAAACTCCGAGAATACCTGATCGATTGCGCCGGGAATGGCGTTGAGATCGCAGATGTCCATCTGTCCATTTGTGAGGTTTGTTCGACTGTCACGCCAGAAAGACAACCGCCCGGGCGTCTGGCTTACCTGAGTTCCCTCCAGGCCGGGTAGCTCGGACTTCATTTGATTCAGTCTTTCCACACGACGACCAGCAATGATGACTTTCTTTCCCTCTGCGTGGTACTGTCGAGCAAGCTCTTCGCCGATGCCAGAGGTTGCACCGATAAGCAACACGGTTTTGAGATAGCCTGACATTCTCGAGGTGGTAAAAGGATACCCAAGGGGTGATAATTTTCTTTTGTGAGGAATAAATAATTGAGGCTCAGGGGTAAGAAATGTACGCCTTTATATATTGGACTATAACTCTTCAAGTCGTAGTAAATTTGAGCGGAATTTGCATACGGGTTTCGGTGCGGATTTAGGGGGTCCTTGCATTATATCCGAGACCACTGTTTGCTACCAGCCTAGTATGATTGACAGGCCTTGTCTAAGGTTAGAAGAGTATCAGCTACATGACCATCATGTTTCACACGTGAGAGTGGCTCTATTATATAGAATAGCCAAATCACCGCTGTTCTAGGTTGATGGAATATATGCTTGCCCTTCGCGTTGACCCCTAGGCAGTACACGTACCTGGAGCGTGTCGTATAAATACGATTGCCCTAATGTTGCCCTAAAAGAGACTAGCGTCCAAATTGAATGCGTATTCACACGATGAGCAGCGAAGACCACCCAGTGACACAGTGATGAAGATTTTTGCCTTTGAGAGGAGGGTGGGTACAAGTTCCACCTGGCAGCCCTGCCTTCTAAACATACATTCATTACCAGCAATTCTTTCTCTCTACTCTGCATGTTGTCTTCCCTAAATTTATCAAAATTGACACGCTTTTTTTCCCGCCTCTATCCTTAATCACTCTGGAGGGGTTAGTTGAATTCTAGTAGTGCATCGAGAATCCTACTCTCCTGTGACGATAGTTGCCATGCCCTAAATACTGTAGTGGAATACTGTAGTGTCTGCTTTACAAAGCCGTTTTGACAATAGAGACGAGGTTCTGGCCAGGTGGGATACCATCATCTATCATGCCACCCGCGAACTTGGGCACCAGTCGAGGCGTGGGACTTTCCACCCATTGCCTAGGGTTGACGCCGATTTGTTCGGGAGAACTGGATGGTATATAAATTGCCCTCACTCATCCTTGGTGTATGCCTACGGTAATGGCCACTCATGGCAGAGATATACCAGGGTATTCAATTTGGAACAAGATTGATTTAACATAAATACCCTTAAGTTACAAAAGCAAATCGACCTTTCCAAGTGGCTTTGTCAGCGTTTCGGCTGCAGTGAACCCATACAGACCTGATACTATATCGAAAAGATCTGCCCTCTTTCGGCACCCACGCTCCAGACTTTCGTTCCCACATAACGAATCACAACCCCCGCACACTGTAAGGGTATGCCCAGGGGCGGATCATCCAAGAAAAGGTTTGACCCGGCAGCATTGCTGTTAATGAATACTCGTCGGCACATGTACACTTCCAGCAGGTGTGTGCGATTGTAGCAATCTGGCGTTGTCCGGGTGTTCTTGAGCATCTTTTGCGCCTGCGAGTAGATCCGGAGTTCGGCAGTGTCGTCAATGCTGATCAATAATCTCCATTGGGTTTTGACTGGCTGATTGAAAGGCTTTTTGTCCAAGCATTTCAGATGGAGGTGTGGCTGGGGGCGTTGGTGTTGGATTTCCAAAGAGTGCAGACCTGCAAAACGTAAAAGGCGTTCCAAGTGCATGGAAATCCAGAGGCTTCTCTTTTGCGACAATAAGGCTGTAGAAGATTTCCAATTCGAAATTTGAACGCTTATTGTCTCAAGGACGAAGTCGAGTGATAGAAGTTCGTTCTTCTCCAGAGAAAGCTGAAATAATCGAGAAGACCAAATTCGAGTACGATGCGTTGATAGCTGCGCCAGTCGGAGACAGGTAAACCAGACCTGCAAAAAAGAGCGATGTGAGCGCAAACGCTATTATTGATGCCTGACTGGGAGCTCCCACGACGTGTCAGAATGAAAAGACTACAGACTGTAGACCAGTGACACGCGCCGTTATTGGGCTGAGTATGTGGGCGAGGTAGAACGACGCCTAGCCCAGGCATGCTAGGTTACAGTAGTAACCGCCTTAGCGCAATGGACGCAGCAGCAAGTAAAAGCATAATGAACAGATGAGCCATAATATGTCCACCATGCTGCATAAGGGCTTCGGAGCAATCCAGGGTGCCTACTATGTAAAGTAGAATCCCTGACAAGTGTGTAGTCGATGGCCTCTATAAGTGGAGCGGCGTGGCTGAACATGATAGACCGTGGGATGGAAGGAAGAATCAAGGACGAACGGATTAAGGCGGTAGGACAAGCCTCAGCGGGACAAATGTGATAATTGGACAGCTTGTCAAGTGCATTTTCAGAACAATCGGGTGGCTGCGGGCATTCGGCACTAAGTTGTTTTAAAGTGCGCATAGCGAGACTCCAGGGCCGATGTGAAGCTATGCTACAGCCACCCTCGTCAACCCCGATGACTTTCGCTTCAGCAGTATACGCTACGGAAAGCGTCCTTGAGCTCAAATCTATGGGCGATTATCAGTAAGAAGTTTGGATTGCAAAGCAACAGGCAGCTTACCGGCAATCGCAAGTCCTTGAGCTCGACAAGCACCCTCACGTTTCTAGTGACACTATGCGCCTTGTAATTTCATCCTCGTGGCCACGGTGGCACCCCATAGGGCAGTGCTAAGTCCCAGCGCCCTAGGTGACACTATATCTACGTACTGTCCTCCAGGCGGAGTAGGTGTATAAAGGGGTGGTAAAGTTTCGGCAGAATTGACGGAAAATACAGTGACTACGCAAAAGTTTGGACACCCTCTCGGGACCCACATCCAGACCGCCTAGGATGGGACATACCGCTTTCCAAATGTCGGAGATAGCAGCAACCAGAGATGTATACAGCGTGATAATATCATGAATTTTCGATTATATATCTACTTTTTTGCTTGCCAGAACCTATTGAGTTACATGACTTAGGTTTCTGAGACTGTTATCGATATCATGAAGTGCTAGTAGAGGAGTTACGACCGGCAGAATGTTATATAATCAAGCCAATGTGGGTCCCAGGGTGTCCAAACTTTTGCGTAGTCACTGTCCTTGACCGTTATTGCTAGTACCACGATTTTGACGTGACCGGCCTGGGAACTAGAAATCAGGGCTTGAAAGTATCGCATAAATTGTGGGGCATAATACCGCTAGACTAAAAATGCTCTATAGGCGATATTCTTAGTCTATACGGTCATTTATTGCTTCGACAGAAAGGTATCAGATATGCTGATGCTTATAAATCAGAACATTCATAGGAAGCTCATATGATCCAGCAAGATGACCAATAAAGGGGGTCCTTGTTCTTTCTGTAGCCGCACAAGTATATCTGACACCTTTGGAAACGCCAGCATTGTGCCCACTGCTAGATACAGAAGATGATTGACCTATATCGCATAAGGAGTACTGGGAGATCATGTCTGGCTTTTCCTTTAGTGACATGGTTGAGGTCCCTCTTGGAGCCCTAAGGAGCTATTTGCTAAAAGTCTGTCCACTTTTGCTTTAAATGGAATGTATAGAGCAGATAATTTTTGTAGGAGATGCCTATCCTATCCAGCTGGCAACACGCTCCAGGATAAAGCTTGCCTATATTGCTACTAGTTAAGCAAAAAAAAGGGAACTTGCGAGAACCCTGCCGAGCCCGACTTTACGATACGCAGACAGCCACAATATCTATAGATTAAAAATTAGTCGGATAGAGTTTAATGCTACCCCTCCTAGGCATCTTAATTAGGAAGCTTAGGGTAAGATGCGGAACCCTGCGGAGTGTTTCCCGGAATTTGGCTTCTCGGTGTTAAGGTGTAAAGGAACTCTCGGTAAAGAGTCGGGTGTCAAGGATCGTGAGCAGTAGTGGATATATCAGTTGTACGTTCCCCTTTGGGGATTGATAGATCCTTTCGATAGAGCGTTCTCAACGTTCTTGTTGTGTGTGTTTTTAATTAGAGTCTATCTAACTTAGGGGTAAACTATTGTCAGATAATCCGGATATATATTAACCACCTGGGAAAGGTCTCACCGCCCGGCAGTATACTGATCGCCTCAATGATCGCCTCATTTGGAATCAGCTATGAAGCTATCAAATGAGGCAATCAATCAGAAGCCAACCTCTTATTAAGGAACAATGTGGCCCTAAAGGCTTACCCCTCATAACAGCTCACAAATTACCCTGCCAATATATCTATAAAGGCCCAGCTTTGGAAACTGGAGAAATAGAGAGAGAGAACTAAAGATATATAATTCTACTAGTCAATTCTACTTTATTATTCTAATAAATTATTAATCAGGATTGGGCTGAATTTAACCTTTTAATCTAATAATTAAGAGTCTGAGTGTCTCTTTTTATATAAGATTACTGTATTTAAATATGTTGTCTAACACTACTATAAATATAAAGCTTCATTCCCCTAATGATTAGGACTATTAAGAGAATAAACTTCTCAATTAGGTAAGAGCTAAGGATATTATTAGAATCTTACAAGGAACTTAGAAACCTCTTAAGAAGCCTATTAATCTACTAAATAATAACTTCTTAATAGCTCTAGTAGCTTTTACAAATCTAATAGGTATAAATCATATTAGTGCTGCAGCCTCAGCTAGAAGATAATATTAGAATAATATAGCATAAATTATAGCAATCTAAGGTAAGAATAGTTAGCTTACTCTAACTCCTGATTCATAGGAGACAGTCTAAATAGAAATTATAGATAAGAGTACTTATATTGACAGAGAGTTAGACAAAATAATTAAAATATTCAATATTTACCTTAATTTATATAAGTAATATTATTTTAAATAGAGCGAATAGAAGAAGGTAATTGAACAAATTTTTATCTAGATGAAGTAGACTATGAGTCTAAGTTATTATAAAATTTATATAGTAATTATTACTAATTAGAAGGAAGCTTATATTAATCTTAAAGAATAAGTCAATTAAGGAAGATATATCTCTCAGAGGTGTATTAAGGATGAATATAATTAACATTTAAGATCTCTAAAATCCTTTACTAGAGATCTTGAGGCATGGGTCATTAAATAGAAGGAATTATTCCTTGAAGCTGAAAGAAAGTCTATAATGATTATAGATGATATTTTAGACTAGTTAATGCGATTCCTTGATACTATTTGCTTACTAGATGATATATGGACTACAGCATATGAGATTACTATTAAAGAAAAGATTGAGGACAATACTTTTATTAGAAAAGATCTAGTGAATGCCTTTTGACGTAATCTTTGTAAAATCTGAAATCAATAACTATCTTGTGTATATAGAGAATCATTTATAGTTTAGAAAGAAAGGATAGATAATAACTCTGATAAGAATAGTTATTATTATAATTAATAACTAAGCTGTTCTCTAGACTGTAAGTGAGGATGTACTTGCTTATAATCTTGCTCTATTAAATCTCCTTATAAGAAGAACTATAGTCTAGAGTAGTATCAGATAACTAGACTGGTTTATGAAGTATATGAAGGGTAGTATCTCCTTCAATTCTGTTATTATCTATTTGAAAATCTTGCTCTGGAAGAGTTTATCTCAAGATAAGGCCCCTGGATAAGAGTAAAGAAATTTGTAGAAGATTATCCTAACCTGGTTAATAAGATAAAGAAGATACATTTTGAAGAAGGTGCTTTAGATATATAAGTATAAGATCAATCTTGTACTTGAAGCAAGTCTTAAGAACAATAAGAAGCAGTCTTATAAAAGACTTAAGATAATAGAACTATTAAAAGGAGTTAAGAATGATTCTTTAAATTAATAATTAGCAGGTATAAAGCAGTATACTTTATTTATATAGAAAAGGACCTTGCTGTACTATTAATTAATAAATATTTACTAAAGCACTTAGCTTTGCTAGATTCAGGATCCTTGATTCACATTTTCAATGAATTTGAAAGATTTATTAATTTTAGAAATATATAGGTTAGAGATTTCTTATAGGCAGGAAGTAACTAAGTGCTTATTCTTGGATATAGAGAAGTTAATATCCTAGTCCATGGCTTAGATGGAAAGCTTTAATTTTTGAGACTTTATAATATGGCTTATTATAAGGATTTTATGGCAAATCTAGTCTCCTTCTATCAACTCAGAAAACAAGGAATTTAGTGGGATACTTAAAGAGAATATAACTATCTCTGTGGAAAAACTGATCAAGTTCTTGCTTATCTAAAAGAGAAGGAAGGTTAGTTTATACTTGAAGATATTAAATATAATCATTCTTTTGTAAAAATTAGCTTTATAATATGATGCTATAGATTTAATTCCTAAATATCTAGAAAGGAAAGGAAAGCTGATATTAATTACTAGTATACTTGTCTTGGCTATCTAAGACCAGAGATCTTGAAGTATCTTACTAGAGCTGCTAAGAGTATTAGACTAACTAGAATGTCTAAAGGACTAACTATTGTTGAATATAAATCATATAGAACATTAAAGGCACAGAGAATAATTAGATAAGAAAAATAAACTCCTCTATATAGTTCTAGTGAACGCCTTGCTATTAACTTTTATGACTTTATAGAAAGCACAATGCATAGGGAGAGAATGCTAATACTGATAACTAATCAATTTAGTGGTTTTATATGGGACTATTATATGACTTTGCACCGAGGAGACAAGATTCTGGAGATGCTGAAATAGTTTCTTGATTATCTAGAGAAGGCCTATATGATTAGCCTGGTTAAGATTGAGATGGATAATGAGATTGTAAAACAATCAGTAGACTTCCGCATAACCCAACTTGGGTCGAAGGTGTCGACCCAAAACCCAACCCAGCCTGGGTCCAGGTTGAGCTTCTCTAACCCAGACCCAACCCAGACCCAATACTAGGGCCCTAATGAAACCTATTAAGACCTAATGAGACCCAACTTTTGTATAACTTTGATCATAAAACTGTATAGTTATTAAAATAATATACTGTATTTTATATTGGTTCTAGGTGATACTAACTGTTAGTATATATTTATAATATAAATTATCTTAAAATATATAATATAATTTAAGATTTTTTTTGTTTAGACTTAGTTTATAATTAATTACTTATAAAAATGTCAAGAGAAAGTAGGCAGGGGGAGTCAAAGCTTAAAGCCTGATATTTTAGCTAGCTAATATAGAAATATATATATATCTATAGTCTTTGTAGAGATGCAATAATAGTAATACTTAATAAATCTTTCTAGGCTGAAGGTATTATTTTAAAGGTATTAGTCTATCCTGGTCCTAGATTAGCTTAAAGAATTAGAGAGAAGTGTTATAAGCTAATCTTATAAAGAATATTTAGATAAAGCTCTTATAAATCTATAATTGCTTTATTAATTGCCTTATTAGGCTCTTACCACCTAGTAGTATTTTGATTATTTTATTGATCATTTTATTTCTTACTGTCTAATAGTATAAATGATTATTTTAATAATTGCCTTATTAAAGGTTATTTCTGTGAGCTCTTTCCTACAATATATATTAAAATTTTTAAGGATTTAAAAGTGATGTTGGATTAGGAATTAGAGGTTTCCTAGGTTCTTTAGATTTGGATTGGGTTATTGCTAGATTCTTTGAGTTTTGACTAGGTTATTGTTGGGTTCTTTAGATTTTAATTAGGTTTTTATTAGGTTTTTTAGATTATTGCTAGGTTTTCTGGGTTAGACCTAGAGATAGGTAGATCTTATAATAGAATTAAACCCAATCAGATCTATACAATGTTTTATTATATTATATTTGCTTTTCTTACTCTCAATTTTAATAATTAAACTGTCAATTAACTTTCTGAGATTCCTAATATTATTACTTTATAAATAGTTATCTTTTTACCTTCTTTCTGATCTACTAGATTGATTAATTATATTACAAAGTCAGTATTCTGACTTCACATCCTCCTTTTATAATATTTATTTATTTATGCTTCCATTTTAGAGACCTTTTTCCAGTCAGGGACTATGCAAGGTCTGCTAATTCCTTAAGGGAATTAGACTATTCTGATTGGTTATTTTAA
>JBBVQN010000176.1:0-26067 GCA_038993655.1 Talaromyces verruculosus | reverse complement strand
TAGAGATGCTCCCACGAATTGAAAAGGACATCTTGGCCCAGCAGGTCGGCGGGTACGTATCTGCCGGCTTTCAATTGACGGAAAATGAGCCTGTTGATTGAGCGCAGATTGCGGTCGGTGGTATCCTTTCGCAAAGTGGCTTGGACGGTGTCGATGACCGTGGCTACATTTGCGTGTTGCTTGGATAGTAGGATCGACAGACGTGCCCTCGCCACGACTGCGGTAACAGCATTGCCAAAAAAATCAGTCACCAATGGAGGAACTAGGCGTGGGCGCATGTCGGCTCCAAATAATCCGCTGCTTGTCGTTGACTCAACAGCCGTGTTCGCATCAGTTCTGAACATACACGCTGCATTTTCAAGTTAAGCATATGTATCCTGGAAAAGGAGGCATCCCAAAGTGTAGGAATGAATAGCACTCTCATTGGGTATTACGAACCTCTCTTGAGACTTGACACTATATTGACCTGATTGTATGACTGACCGTGAATGGTAATTTTATTTGCTAGTGAAAATCGATATGTTAGACCGTCATGTGTTTGTCTCTTCCGCCCCGAAGTTTGGGTTGTAGTGGTGAGAAAATCCTACACCAGGGGCTTGTAAATGTCTGCAATGGCCGGCAAAAGCTATCGGCAGATAAAATTTTGGCTTACCTTTGCTCAGTTTCCAACACAAGTACCTACCGGCAGTCCATGCAACGACAGAAGCCGAAAACATACATATTTTGGAGATAGTGTTCAACATATCCCGACGCACCCCCTGTTTTAACTGAGGTGGATCCAGATCCGTGGCACTATTCCTAAATTTTCCTTAGACACATACAGAACGCTCAAGTCAATCACGTATCCCACACCAATTTCTCAGTAGGCTCACCGCCTTTTGAATAGAAACCTCATATCTATATATCTCCTGTCTAGATATAGGATATCTACAACAAATATGGCCACTCTGGAGTGCCCAGAGCCCCCTCAACCGAGGCAAAATTCCGTACGCCTTGATAGGGATGACTGGATATAAGTACTACTGTACTAGCGCTCCGAGACGCTAGATTTAAGTATATTCAAATATGTCAATAGCTTCAAATTAGCCACCGCCAAGTTCAATATATGTGTTAAAGCCAGCAAGCCACCGTTAAAAAGGCCCTTGGCAACCCCTCTAAGTTCTCCGAAGCCGAAGTTAATTATATTATTGAATAGTTTACTTCTTCAAAATGTATGCGCTGTATGCTTTATTATAAGAATGAATGATGTTTATTACGTCCGGAGGGACTAACCCTATATGTGACAACGGTCAAGCTCGATGTATTGATCTAGCTAAGCTAACGTACATGAGGCACCAAACACGAGAATAGTAAGCATGAGGAAAGGAAGGGAAAGGAAGAATGTGCTCTAAGCCCAGTCCTTGATATAAATACTCCGTGACGGTGCCTAATCGGGTAAGGGCGGTTCCCCTGGGAACGCGTAGTCAACTTCCTCACCGCCCGGCAGTACTCTGATTGCTTTGATGATTGCTTCATTGAAGGCCGGCTGTCACACCCAATGTATGCCTTCTATGCTGCTGCCTTAGATCGAGGGCATCAATCCTTCGAGCAATCAGATTGGTCTTCTCGATCTCGCGATGGAGTCAGCCTTTACATATAAGCTGTAAAAGATGCTTGGGGGTCAATTAAAGCACGTATACTGAAGAATTTAAGCAATACTATACCAAATCGTGTATGTGCGGTTATAGAGGCGGATGGCTAGTATACGAAGTATTAGGGCTTTTTAGAGGTTTCGGGTATTTAGTTTATTACTATATTAGGAAGGCGGTGAATTGTCGGATGGCGTTCGGATAAGGGGGGGGTTGCGGAAACATATTTCGTGGTACTGTATGTTCATAGTATTCCCGTCACGTATGTGGCTTCCTTAGTAATCCCAAACTTTGTGCACATCTAGGGCTTCTCGGGACGCACAGTTGCTTAAAGCTAAGGCACGTCGGATGCATCCCCTGTCCCCGCTTTACAATCCTTCCACTAGCGGAAGCCCTTTTACTTGCACCACCGAACCATGGCCACTAACCAACTCCACCCAGTTCCTCCGTAACCGGGGATTACTAATAAGGATTAGAGGTAATCTAGGGGCACACCCAAGGCCTAATTACAGGACTATCCCTAATCGTACTCTTAGCAAACGACGCTTCGAGGGTGCCAGGTGGTGTTGACTAATCGTACTCCCAGGAAACGACGCTCCGAGGGTGCCAGGAGGCAGTTGAGGTGTCCCCAGTAAACATGATCTATCATAAAGTGAACTAGTTTTATATACATCCACATGCTATATAAGTATCTTATAATAAATTATTATATGGTTAGTTAATCTCTCTTTTTCTAACTAGTAATATTAACTTTAATTTAGTTCCCACCTTTTTTTTTATATAGGGCATTTTATCCCTTTAAATAGCTGCAGACCTACTTCAGTGGTATTCTTAATTGGTCTATTTACTCATAAACCTTAAAATTAATATATAGAAAGCTACTCCGCACGATTCAGAAGTGGGTGACACGTAAGTTTTCCCTTCTATGGGCGTTGTAGCCAATAGCAAGCACAGGAGAAGTTGATATCGGTTAGTCTCAGGCGACTTCCGTTCAGTTGTTCACATCGTCATTTCGTGGGCTTGAGTCCTTTTAGTTCGGCTAGTATTGCTGTAGTTGCCCCATAGTTAGGTGTCTGATGCTATATAATCACCATGGGCTCGCATTCAATGCCATCGGTCAGACTCAAAATGATAGCATCAGCGGATGAGAATGATTTACATTCGAAAGCCGTGCTTTCTACGGCAGTATGTGTCACGCTCACTACTCTAATGGTCATTGTCGTATCAGCACGCATCTTCCTCCGTTTCCGCAGCCGTCACTATGGGGCGGACGAATACGTGATGGTATTTTCGATGGTGAGCCTTAAACAAAGTAGTATCAGTCTCTTATCGAACTAACATTCAAAAAGCTCTTCTGTATTATCTATAATGCCCTTGCTATCATTCGTGAGGAACCAGCTCATCTGTTTCATTGCACTAGTAACTGACATGCCTATAGAGACTAGGTATGACCCAGGTAACCCAAAGAACACGGAAACCAATGCGGACGGCGCCAAATACACGAGGGTAAGCCTTGTTATTTTTCAGACCGTTGACGATACTAAAGTTTCCAGATCAACTTCGCTGGGCGATTTTTCTATCAAATCGGCATTGGTGGCTTCAAAGTTGCGCTATGCGTTAGTTACTTGCGCCTTATATCTGGGACAACGCGAACCACTTATAGATTTATAATCTGGTCTGTTCTTGCGATTACCGTTCTGGGAAACATTGCCAGTACTCTTGTGGTTCTGTTCAACTGCAAGCCAGTAAGCCGGTCATTCTTTTTGATATGCTAAGCGGGGAACTAACTTCTATAGGTCAGTTTGTCCTGGGATCCTACAGTCCTTGGGAAGTGCTTGCCGACGGGACCAATGAATTACAGCAGAGCCGGCATTGGCATTGCATGTGACATCATTGTCATGTTTTTACCTATCCCTCTTGTTTTAGCCCTAGAAATTCAGTGGGGGCAAAAAGTAGGTGTTATCTGCCTATTTCTTTTGGGCTTCTTTACGACATTTTGTTCGATAATGCGACTTCGTCAAATCTCAACTTTGGGGAAAGGAGACCCAACAATGTTTGTGATTTGGAGCACAGCCGAATTCAATGTTGGAGTAAGGAGCAACCTTACGCCGTCAGGCGCATTTAACACCTATGGTTCTGGCTGATTTTTATTCCCAGAATATGGTATGCGGTCTTCCATATCTGCAGCCTGTTTTCAAGACACTCTTGCGAAGGTTTCAGTCCAGAATGCAGGAGAGCAGATTGAGCTTCGTGGCTGGTGGCTATACATTGCGTCCGTTCAGAACAGGCAGTGAAGAGCTGAGAGAACCAATATCCACTCACTGGAGGATCACACCGATAATAGATAGCATCGAAAATGAGGACCTATTTCCACAGACTCGAAGTAAGTTGGAGCATGGCATTCAGAAGACCATTCACATCGAGATTGTGTAGACCATTGCGTCAAGACAAATTCCAGCTTTTATAGCTAGCCGAGATTCACTTGGCCAAAGAAAGACCAACTACCTGATATCAGCTATCCGGGGGCTACGGTACGGAAAGAATGGACCTTTATGGAAGAGGGTCCGAGGCATGTAGCGCAGGTAGCGCTCTGATTGATCTACACGTCGGAATACTAGCATTTGTCAAGGCAGTCGGAGAGAACTAGAATAGCAGAATTCATGATATCAACACTCGACTAGCAAAACCAACGAGCATAAAACTCCTGACGCAGCTGGACCCCAACATTTCTAAAGTGGTTAAAGTAGCCCAATAAGTCGTCCAACAACACAAATGCAATTGAGTATGGATATTGTCTGAAGTCGTTACTATCTCTATCCGAACATTAAGAAGTGTGCTGTACGTTCGAGCAAATTGCATATTCAAAGATTAATCCCTTCAATATATAGAACATGAATTCAGGGAGACTTTTGGACGTATCACCGCTATTGAAGCTGAGAGGTAGTCGCTAAATAGACAACCGTTGATAAAATGCCAAAGTTACTCCTTGGAAGTTTATCCTATTTGTCGAAAGCAGGGCGCCTCTTGATTTCTCTAGATTATTATAAATGGTCTGACGATATGGTAACTCTGCCGTGGAAGCTATGTCCCCTCTTTTTCCTGAAGTGGAATTCAAGAGCTGGATATACAGCAAGAGGAAGATAGTATCTTTACCATGCCTATGTATGGTTCCGTAGAAGCAAGCGGTACTGAAAGTGTCTTATACTGAGCTCTATCGCACATCCATGTACGCGTGTTATGTATAGAAATGGAAACTGTGGATGAAAGTATGTAATAATACCCATTCCCTAATCTGATAGTAAGAGAGAAGCTTATAATTCTCGGTAGATCACTATAAGGCTAGATTTTAGTATTACGAAGGATCATCATCTACTATCCCTTATAGGCAAGGTGATGTGCATTCTACGGATAAGGCTGTATCTTGTCTTAATGATAAATTATATTATCATGTTATAGCAACTTCAAGTACAAGACAGTGCTATTTAGGCTGACTAATAGATCAGCTGTAGTAAACTCCCTGTTTGTCTGGGTACCCGTTGAAACATAATTGTCGCTGCCTTCGCTCCCCGTTATAGAGAAGGAAGCTTCTCTAGTTTGGCGCATTTGGGCTGGCCGCGAAATTACTCGGACATTGGATACCGGGCAGAGAAGAAGCTTGCTGTCCAGGGCAGATCGGCTCACCACCGAAATCAAAAGTATAGCACACTCCCCAGATCCCTAGAAGCCGTCAGTAACTCTCATGATTATGCTGTTGACAAGTGGCACCAGAAAACTGGGATAATACCGGCCGCACTACAACTTGTGCCTTCGCACCCCACATTTGTCATCGGTGTAGTGTACTGTCCAGTTGAAGCATTTGAATCGTCCGATGAGCAGAGGCTTCCATTGTCGGAGACAGACACCGTCTGTGAATTTGTTTAGCATCTCTTACAAATACGTCAATAACAGCCATAACTTACATATGTCTTTACCTCCGAAACTGTGTAGTATGGCTGAAAATACAGAATACATGCTGCACCGCCAAGGCAGTTTAAACTGTACCCAGTTGTTGTTACTGTCCTGCAAATAATGTAACGATTAGCAGAATATATCGTAGAACTTCGTTGTCCTAGAAGGGTATATGTACATACCCTGACGCTTGGGAGAATTGACCAGTAGGCACAAGCTTTTCAACGGCATCTCCAAGATACGATGTGGGCTATGTGATAGTGTTAGAAGCTGTAGATCTGTGCAGTTAAAGAGCTCTTCACACACATGAAATACGCCTAATGACACAGCAAAGCCCCGCTGGAAGGTTCTGGAGACACTGTCCGAGATCGTCCCTGGACCGCATTCGTCACTGCTCATTTGATCTTGATCGCCCTTAATGACGTAATACGAGGTGATTTCCTCAGTCTGTCTTGTCTTGCAACCTCTGCGCGCTAGCTGGTTATTACTTCTGTGATTATTTAAGGTTAGCGGGCGTGTTGTAGGAATAGCAGATTGATTGCCCAATGAAGCCATGGAATACGAACTGGTCATCCTTTTCACGCGTTTCATACCGCCCAAATTCGATGGTATTAGGAATTTCTGTTTTCTCAATTGACGGAGGTGTTTCAATTTTGGCAACTTGGAGATTGTAGGCTCTGGACAAGCTGTTATCCTTCAAGGACAGTACAGCACAAATAGCCGGAGTAACGGTCAGTGCACAAAGCAACAGCGAAGTGCGAAGATAGGAGAGCATGATGGGATAAAGTCAAGCGAGGAGAATATTCCAGGACGAGAACGTGATTTGGGGGGTGAGGCTTCTTCTTAAGACGTGTGCGAGAGAGCATATACATCTTAAACAGAGCAGAAGAGGGCACGGCGGGTTATATACGACGTCAGTATAGTTGCCGCCATTACTGCGAGAAAAATTGGTTCCAGGCTGGAGTATCGGACTAGTGGCGAATTGCACATTTGCTTACGATGCTTAGAATACCAATACCTATGAGGGCGATTTCCAGCATTTCCGGCCTCGCATGAGAGAATCCGAAGTCAGCTATCAGTATCACCATGCAAAGGTCGCTGTGTAGCTATAGACTGCCGTACGCTCACCCCGCGCCATTTAGACCGCCCCGCAAACTTTCCGTAGTTGCAGAGAGACACGGTAATATTTGACCAACTACAGGAAAGCAGACTGAGAAAACTACAATGTAAAGAACTAAACTTTCGGGGTCTGCCGGAGCTGAGAGGTTGTTTCTCCACAGCGAAGTTTCACCCTAGTGAAAAGCTTTTAGTGTGTGGGGTACCCCAATTTTAGGCTTTGTACGATTCTTCCATGAATACCTTTATGGAAAGCGAGCCATAATAGTGTAGTATTACCCTTGATTTGGCTAGTCAAATGTCTGATCCACGAAGAGTACACCCTTTTGAGGGCCTACCACACGATTAACCTAGATCATCTTATTTAGCTTTGAGAGTCGGCCTCTTTAATCACATATTTTAAGGAGCATGTTGCACTTCCAAAATATCGCTAGCTAGGACTTAAAATTTATGCATTGTCTTGCTGGCCCCATCCAGAACGCCAGTCGAGAACAAGATCTAATTGGTACCAAAGCATGCTCTCATGTCACAGCTTGTCTATGTGCTTTGACGCCAATTTGTAGTGCAACATTTCTCTCCAATTGATGCAAATGTAGAAGTTGTAGTAGGGAGGACCACTTGTAGAGCCTACTGATATGCATTCCATGTTTTTCTGTCTGCCTTTACTTTCCCCTCCAGATTAGAGCTCCTACTGTAAATAATAGGCACCGAAATATATTAATCATGCCATGCCTTAATTTAAATCACATTATCCCTTGGCTGCCAATAGCTCTCAAATCAGACCTGTGAAGAAAAGTATGTTTCAAATAGCCCAGAGAAAGTAATGCTACATTGTATAATATCAAATTATTAATTAATTAATGTGGTGAAAACAGTTTCGTTCCCTCAACAAGGCTGCGGAGCCAGTGCTGCATGTATCCATGAATTTGTTATATATTAGGGGTGCTCCCATAGGTAATAATGTGTAGACAAGTCTCTTTCTTGCATCTGTCATACCAACCCTTCTACCTATCGTAACGATGCATATCTCAGCACTCAGATTCATTATTTTTTCTGCTTTCTTGGGGTCTAACAATCTACTCAAATATAACTTCAGCAAATCTGCTGACCATGGTTTAGGGCATCTAACGGGGAAAAGTTCCAACAGTGGTGTAATGGCTGGAGTGTCAGTCAGACTACAAGCTGTTGTAATCAGATGGTACCTTCTGGGGGGTATAGGACAGGTTCGTAAAAACGTACCCATATTTTCATCTACTACTATTGATAATACTTTCACAGTGTGGGCGTCGGTTGCCCCTGGGAACACGGACGATGGCTATGCATACTTTATCGTAGGTGTTTGCCTATTTGGGACTCCTTATGGATATCGCAGCTGATTAATTGAAGTGTGTTGCAAATGGTGATCACATGATCAGCGCTGACGCCTGGGCGGACGCTGGGTGTGTAAACGATTGCGGAGAGGATTGGCATTACATTGAATGACCATTTTATCGATGGGCCTCATCGTAGCATGTGACAAGTGAATCCTTGCATACAAGTGAAAGATATTGTTTCTTATCATCATATCTAATCTGAACGTGTCTCAATGTTTGTTGCCGCGCGGGTTCTTTTTTCTTGGTTTTATTGTGAACTCAGCCAGATAGGGGGATAGGAAGCACGTTGATGATTAACTCGATATTGAAACTGTTGTAAAGAGTTTTTTGCAGGATGCTGAGACTTCTTCACCAATTTCGAACCATAGAAATGGGTGCAATGCCTCAATGGATTTACCCAGCTTAGTTGCGGAAATCCTTTAGTCGCAGGGACATCATGCAAGCCGTGTGAGGCTACCACTATCAGCTCTCCCAATAGTTTGCCGTTAAGGGTGGGTAGGGAAATTCAGCTAGTATTGGTGATAGATTGATGTGGATACGTATAAGCAATAAGCAATCAATGAGAGACAAGCTGCAGCCATACAAAAACAGCCATGATTATCAAAGGAATCGAGAGGAGTTCAACGGACACATGAATCTTCTCCTGCATTTCTTGTTTAGGAATGGACGCAGTGCTTCAGGTGGGAATTATTATTTCACTTTACGACGGGAGGGGATTTTCATCAATCCTGCAAATATAAAACCCACACTAGTCAAGTGATTATCGTAGCCTTTTACCATGGCTGTGGTAGAGTCTCGTGGAAGGTATTTTCAGGTTACTTAGCTATCTAGTCTTCACCCCCCTAGAATCCCTCATCTCAACACCAAGCGGGACTAGGGATTAGTATACGAGTTATTTACACCAGAGTTATATACGTACCGTATATACACAAAGTGCTCTTGCTGGATTCTCCATCAAATTTCTATATCATGTTTGGTCTGAACAACATTGTCGCCAGAGATACGCGGCTCGAGGTTTGTAGCAGTTCAATTTTCACTTTCCCACAAGCATTCCGACATGGGAACATATTGACAGATTGTGACAGATCAAACCAATAACGCTACCAGGTGACTCTCTACAGAGGCCAAAGAGTCCAACAGAACGGTTGAAGAACCATGTCTTGCCAGCCCTCAAAAAGGGCATATCGACAAGCCTCGCAGAAGGCTCGAAAGTTTCCCACAAGTGTCATGATAACAAGTCATCAGATGCGGTATTGCCATCTGTGACTTTTCAACCGAAGCAGTTGAAGCAAGCAGCAAGCGGATCTCTGACTGGAAAGCGAGAGATTACTCTGGCACAGTTGGACATGTTCCCAATACCGGCGGGTCAGAGGCCACGAATGGACTCACGTGGGTAAACCATTTCTGAACTATAGAATTGCCTTGACGGACTGACTCTTCTCAGCTACTATTCCCGGAAGACTTCCGATTCATAGTAGATCGAAAAGTGCTCCAGGATCGTCCGCAAATCAGACACCTTTTGAAAGGTCGATCCAGAAGTGTATCACGGAACCACTGATACCTTTCGCACAAGCAGATATCGATATCAAAAAAGCTTCTGCCAAAAATGAAGCTGTATGGGACACTCCTAGAAGCCGATCTGTAGCTGAGCGTCTCAGACCATGTGACCTGAGAGAAACAACGTTCTTGGAGGAGAACCGGGTTTCCGGGGTTCAGAAAGAAGATAAACCACCAGCAGTACCACCCAAGTCGCCCCGTTTGATCAATAGTCTAGTGACGACACTACCAAGCATAATAGAGGCGCACTTAATCACACCAAAGACTAGCAACACCAGCCTGCGGCCGCGAGCCGCGACGACGATGGAAATTCGACCACGCCAGCACATCGCTGAATTGCATCGTTGGAATGGAAGCGCCCCCAAAGCTACTGTCTCAAGAGTTCAGCAATTAAAACTGAGTCACAAATTAACCAAACTAAAACATAAGGCCGCCGAATCAGCAATGCAAAACCAAGATCGTTCAAAGAGAAGACATAGCCTGCTCAGAGCTGAAGATAAAACATCTAAAACATTCGCAGTGACCAAGATAACCAAGTTTGCTCAATTACCTATTAGGTTCAAGCTGCCAGACATACAGTCACAATTTACTTCATCTAACGTTAAGACACTGCAGAGGCAGGCCAAGACCAAAGCTGAGAAATTCAGAGTCCTACAATACTATGAGGTAAAAGCGTTATCAAAAGTAAGTCAGCCCCTCCAGATCAGAGATACATAGAACAGCTTGCTAAGAGAAACGTAACAGGAGCTTCAACACCTTGATGCACATTGCAATTATACAGTCAGGACACTACCTCAGCTGAGCAGCCCAGGTTCATCGAGACTACCTGAAGAGTCGATTGAGAATTTATCTGGGAAAAAACCAAGTTACCTAAACAAAGGAATCAATTGGCCTGACAGGGAGAAGTTACCCTCACCGCTCATGACAAGGAAAACATCGACAGACACCAGATCAGGGACTCTAAGTGGACGAAAGACTAGCAATGAAAATGCTCTTCAGGTAAGTTCACCTTAACCTCTCGGAATATGGCTTCACATTGACGCTGAACTGGATATAAAGAGAAGCAAAACAATGCCTGAGTCTCCTACTCACTCTTACTCTAAGTTTGATTCAAAGGAACAAAAGCATAAGTCTTCACAGGGACCAAGTTTACATTTGCGCCATAAAGCGACCATAACTAGGTTTTCAGACAACGCTCCCCTTGACTTTCAGCTTTTAGATTCATCCCCAAAGTGCGAGGACATGGATGAGGACGAGGCTGAAAAGACAGCTCCTTCTTCACTATATCCAGATCAAAGATCTTTGCATGCGAACAGTTCTTGTGACAGCGTACATCGACATAATTTACACGAATGCCCATTCTATACCAGTGAAGTCGCCAACCTAAATCTTCAATTAATAGAACTGGAATACATCAGCGCAACGTTGGAGAACAAAGTCCGAAAATACCGAGATGAAATTCGACTTTTCAAACAAGATCTTAAAGGGTATAAACTTGACGGGGGACAATTCGCAGAGCAGCTCATGGAAAGAGAGAATGAGATTGAGACACTACATGAGATTGAGACACTACATCAGAAGATTACACAACTTCTTAATCAGGATTCCTTGCCTTCGCCGCCGAGATCGACACCAAGTCTGGTGAACGGCAGCTATAAACGATATGGCATATAGCCGATTTGTCGGTGAAACGCCACCATTGACTCCAGACCTGTTGCGAAGTCAGAGGAATAACGGCACAGGTAGGGCTCCGAAAGGAATATGAATATTCGTGAGTATTTGGGAAATGAATAATACAGATTGAATAATACAAATATGAATATTGGGGATATCCATATTCGCAAAATTTATGGATTATATTAATGAATGAATGAATATGAATGAATAAATATGAATGAATAAATATGAATGAATAAATATGAATGAATTAATATGAATGAATAAATATGAATGAATAAATACTGTAGAGCGCTTCGCTTCGCATTTGCCACACTCGACGTTATTCTTCGTCGTTGGGATGATACTGCTGGCCTGGAGGTCATGCTGCCTAGTTTATACATCTCCCTAGCTTTCCTGTGGTGCATAGCATTAGCTAGAAATATGACGCACATCAGCTACCGTGTGCCTTGGATACGGATTGCAAATGTCCTAAATAAACTGATACAGCTGGATAGAAGCAAAGAACGTCACATGCAACAGCCAAGCTCTCCCCAGCATCTCGAAGAAGACGACCTCATCCGGGGTTTATCTTGGAGTGGAAAATACTTCGATGGAATAGTAAACGGTGATGAGGCGTGGATTGAGGGTGTCTCTGCGACTGGCCTTCGAATTAAGCGATGCTTGTGGCTTGGAGAGAAGCTTGCCAGGGTAGGTTTACGCTATTCTCCTTTGTGGTAGTTGAAGTACTAATCTTTCTTCTCTATCAGTTCGGATCTGCTGATAGCTATAGGATGGTTTATTGGTCCCATATTCCTATGTTCGAAACAACTAATCTTGATTTTTTCTAAAAGATGTGGAAGATGATGTTTGAAAGGGGCAAAGTACAGGAGTCTGTGTGAAAGGTGAAGGTATTCGGAGATGTGTTAGATCTGTTTCCAGGCCGCGGTTGAAGAACCCTGCCCAACTTTTATTTTCGTCTTGTCGTCAATTACAACTGTTCATCCATGTTGTACCTATAACGAGGCTCGATCACGTAACTTGCTAGTATGAGGGATAGTCTTCGGCAAGGCGTATGTCGGTCTTGATACGTGACCGAATTCTTGTTGACACGAGATGATGAGAAGCAATCTCAAGACGTTGTTGTCGCAACTTGATTAACCAATGACTTGCTGCCTTCGACTCCTTTCGAACATATCCTTTGCATAGCCGTGCAGCAACTTCCATCGGCCTATCTCCATCGTACTCGCGCGCTGCCGACACATTCCTCAAGTGTAAGATGTGCGCTTCTATCTCGGATTCATCCACAGCACATAGTATCTGACGCAGCTTGAATCCAAATATGAAGCCGGCCAAGTACCAGGCAGTCTTTCCCTCCAAACCTCCCCAGACATATTCCGATGAATCCACATGAAGCTGCTGATATTCCTGGTCGCTCATCTTCCTGAAATCAAAACAGGTCAACTGGTACATTCTTCTGCCATTTTTTTATTGCACCAAGTCAGCTATATATACACTGCTTGCGGTCGAAATGGCACGGGGGTAACCAGTCTAGGTTGAGGTTGCAATGCTTTGACCCCCTTAAGGGCGTCATGACTCCCACCATTGATGGCGGCTCATTGATGAGAATGTCCCACCAGTAGATCATCACTTGCAGTGAGGAAAATGTCTCACATAACCAGGGCTCGCTTCATACGAAGATGGTGCTGCTAATGGTAATTATTTATAGAACATAAGCATGTAGGCACTCGAGACGGTACTTGATAGAGTCTTAAAATTTGTCTCAAACTCAGATCTCTCTTGCACGAAAAAGCGCTCAGTTCCATACTCATGGCCCCAAACATTGGCGGACTCCCCGTTGAAATTATATTACTTATAGCTCGTTCCTTGTCGCTAGATGAAATGAAACATCTCTCTTAAGTCAATAGATTGATGAGGGTAGTGTGTACACCTTTGATCTTCCAATCGATCCGACTGGAGTTCTCCCATAAAAGCCTGCAAATGCTCAAGGCGATTGCCCTTTCCAAGCTACGTCATCACGTCTTGTCTCTCACCTACATTGTTCCAGAGTTATTGAAAGAAGGTGAGTTTCCTAACGATAGATGACCATAGCTCAAACTAACCATGGTCAGAAATCACTGAGTTCAGCCACTTTGCATCGTCAATTCTCAGGCCGACAGAATACGCGGAAGAGTCACAGTTTTTCCTCGATCATGGACAGCCGCCGCTCCCCCCGTTTATAGTACTGTTTAAGAACCTACAAAGAAGATGCCGCGAGCAGCACTCTATCGTTAAGAGCGGCATAGATCAAGCTATATTACGAAGAGGATTACATTCGTTCTCGCACCTGAGACAATTCAATATGCAGTTTTGTTCAACTCTGGAATGGGAAGATTACTTTGAATATTTCATAGGAATGGATATGGCCACGATCAGCAGGTCATACATACACCATTTACGGACCATCACGGTGGCCCTTTCTACGAAACCGAGTGGGCTGGATGTGCTGCACTTATTAGATTTACGAATTCCAGAAAATCACCTTACAGCTGCTGATACTAGAGATCTCTCGCATTATCTGCGGGAGTCCTTGTGGAGTATCAAGTGTCTGAAACTAAGCCATGCAGAATCAGCAGTCCAGCTTCTTCAGCATTACAATTTGAAAATAACCCAATTTGATATATGCAGGATGACAATTGAATATGCGAGCCTCCAATGTTTTATAACCCACAGTTCTATATATTCAGTAGGGTTTCATGACATTACTGTCTCAAACGCGCCGCTAGCATTGGGAGATATCCTGCCTTTCTTTGATATATCAATTTTGCATCAGATGGTCAGAGCAATAAGACAAGTACACAGTCAGGAAGGTTTTTGTCACTGCCACTTAATGGGTCACAGAATTCTGTTGGTAGACATTGATATGGAGTAATCATCATGTGCAATTCAATGGAGCAAGATCACTGTTCATTCAATCTATATACACGATTCGATAAGAAAGAGAAATTTATAGTCAGAAGGGCGGAAATTCAATCTTGTAAACTCCCAAGCCGTTCAGCATAAGTATACAGTTCAGCTAAAACGTGACCAGGTTCAAGTGATGATGGGGCGCTCTGTACATTTCGAGACCACTCTTGAATCACCTCTTTCTGCTTGTCTTTATTATTGTAAGAGTAAAACAGCTGGAATCTCTTTTCGTCTAATCATCAGATGCCATCTTCAGTCTGCTTCAAATATTGTATGATTGCTAGTAATTTGCTTTTCAGAATATTACTAAAATTTGCCAAGTTGGCCATTGGCTCCATAGGACTTCTTGAGAGGTCAGACCACTCATTAAGTAACTCAGCCTCCTGAGACGGAACAGGATGCTTTGCCTGGGGAAATTATTAGAAGCCCTGCTGAGGTTGTTGGTAGCCTTGGAAGGCCTGCTAGAGTCCCTGATGTTGAAAGTTTTTGGGTACTTGCATATTCTGCCATGCAGTAGCGTTTATTGGAGCGTTCATGGTCATTGATGGACCTAGATATATTAGTAGCTTTTGGTTCCATTGATTCTGGTACCGCATAAGATACAGTTTGCCCTCAATAGCCGCAATATACAGTTTGCTCAGCATAGTTCTGAGAATATCTTCATCACCATCACCTCCCATGGCACTGCTAAGTTCATGCTGTGCTGCACTAGAGCCGATAAGAAATCCAAGCATAGAGCGTGATACATACTCATGCTTGATCTCTGTCTTTATGAATCCCAAACCAGCGATCACGAGTAGTATCTTTGGATTGCCGTTTGCTGTCGCCTTATCCAGATTCCATTCTCCTAAGGTCAACAAAAAGAATCTGATATCCTCCGCCTTGCTTGATCTTCCCGTCCAGGGGAGCCACGTCATTTGTCGTAAACGGGATTTCCGCATCTTTAGATGCTTGTAAGACCGGCTTTCCTCCGGCGCTTCCATATGACATAATGCGATACAAACCATCTGTCTCTACAACGAAATTTGCACTCCACATGCCTATTCATTGAAGAGCGATTATCCTGTCTCCACTCGTGGTATATCCAGGGCGGAAAGTCTCTGACAGAGAGCCTCGGAATGTTCAGTGTATTACTTTTCCGTTGGGAAGAAGTTTCATCTGGGTTAATTCGCTTTATGCAGCCGCAACTTTTGTGGTTTCTGTTGTATGAGCCTGATCAGGCACAGTGGATGTAGCTCCAGAAGTGCTTAAGAGCCCTGGCGTATTTAACACTTTCAAAGTATGCGGCCAATTTATAAAAGTCTCCCATCCATCCCTATGAAAAGGCGACCACTTGTGAGGAAGCCTCTGCCTGTCAAGCTCTTTATAGAGTTCATCTTCTATTTCCGAAACACAGTCATCTCTTCCTCTTCCTACAGCCCTGTGCCGTTTCAATCCACAATACATAGGCAGAATTTGTGTGAGATCCGTTAGATTCAAAGTCTTTGGTTGATTTTGGCTTCTATTCGCTGTTGCCAGCGTCTCTTCAAAAGCAAGCTGGAGACGTAAAATCTTATCAGCGGTCTCATTCCTCTTCTTTTCGTCGTATTTCGTGGTGGAGAGACTCTTGTAGAATTCCTCAAGTTTTGGCTGAAAAATGTCCATGATTTCTAGCTTTCCACGGCGGTGTCCATATTAATACTCCTCGCGGGGAGGCTGATATCGCCATCCTGAGGGGTACTAGTGAGCCTCGCATGTTTCAGAAAGTGGAGCCTCGTCATTTGAATCTTTTTTGAACGTCCACCACTGATCAGTTTTGCCACCTCTATCGTACCCCAGAGTTTAGGATTCTGTTTTTTTTTTCTCGTTCATGGCTTGAATATCGTTATTGATCTTGTCCAAGGACGAATGTGCTGCCATCACAGTCTCGCTAAGTTTGGTAGTATGCTGCCTTCTGACTTCTTCCCCCCTCTGGAAAGCTTCATACCAACTTTATCAAATGCTGAGTGGTGAGTTTGTAGCTTTCGAGATGATAGTCTTCCACTATTTCGATATGTGTTTCATCCATTTCTTTGGCACCTTGAACATATTCCGGCCGTTGCTGGTTTAGAAATCTGTCCAGTCCTTTGACTGTTAGGATTGATTCTCCTTTCATGGTAGCCGAATGACTCAGTGGTAAATGCATCATGAGCTTTTATCTTCACATTTTCATTGAGGAACTTGTCTGGATGAATCAATGTTGTCAGTCTCCTTGGATTAAGTTCCACACCAGAGGGTATGTTCCGACGAACCAGATCCAGAAATCCTTCATTGGGGTCATTAGAAGCTGATAAAGCTTCAATCAACTGTAAAATTTCAAACCGATAGAGGGTAGTTCTCCTTTCCTCTTCAGATTCAACTTCGCTGGTTTCCATAAAGTCACCATTAGGATCATCTTCCGGCACTGTTGTATCTTCATCGTCGCTATCATCTCTGAAATTCTTGGGGTTGCGGAAATATTGGATTCTGCCAATGATATTTGACTTGTCTAATTCAAATCTCCTAGAAAACTCTTGTTGGTAGTAGTAGTGTTGTTTGGAGCATTGTCGGTGGTAATTGCAGTATCAGTAGTATTGGCCACACCAAGAGCTCCGCCAGCAGTAACATTTGGTTGTTCTTCATTCAGCATTGATGTACCATCGAGGCGAGTTGTAGATTCCATTTTTAGAGAAAGTATATTGCGACCGTGAAGATTTTACTGAAAATGTTGTTACTGATCAGGTCGTCGGTACAGTGGTTGGTTGGTTGGTTGTATTCATACCCTGGCCCCTCGCCGAAGTTGTAACCCTGAACTGAGACACAAGTGATGATGATATTCTACAGAATCTATGTATGCAGGTACATCTTATTTATAGTCATAGTAGCTGCTGTTGCCTGCTAGGCTACCACTGGTAGCCTAGCATTATGCATATCACGTGATTCTGGGATCCAACTCTCCCCCTGTGTTAGGGACCGAAGGTACTCTGGCACTATCAAAGGATCCCACATCCAGATCCGGCCTGGCGTTGCATCGAGACAGAGTTTGACTGGTGCTTCAGTGATTGAGCCACGTCGAGTTGTCTATTTATACTATCTCCCCCTGACAAGAGATTTAGACGATTCATCAAGTTCTCATGTGCAGGTCTGGGTAAAGCTTTGGTGAATATGTCAGCCAAGTTGTCTTTCGTATTGACACGCTGAGTATTGATGATTCCTTCTTCCACTTTTTCGTGGATGAAGTGGTGTTTGATATCAATATGCTTTGACTTGCTGTGGAACTCTGGGTTTCTAGTAAGCTTTAAGGCTGAGTTGCTGTCAATATATAGTGGGACTGTATCGATGTGAATGCCTGGGATGCGAAGATCGTTGATGAAGTTGCGAATCCACACTGCTTCCTTTGCAGCCTCCGCTCCTGCAATATATTCTGCATCCATGGTCGATGTGGCCACCGTCTTCTGTCTTTGAGATGACCAGGATACGGGTCCTCCGGCGAGTGTGAATACCCATCCAGTCGTTGACTTGCGTGAGTCTTCACACCCAGCGAAGTCACTATCGACGAATCCTAAAAGTTGAAGCCCGTGTTTATCCGAATATACAATTCCTTTACCGGGATCATGTTTCAAGTATGCGAATATGCGATCAACAGCGTCCATGTGTGTCTGGTTTGGATTGGATGCGTATCTTGCTACATAACCTGTGGCAAAGGCAATGTCTGGTCTTGTCTGATTACTCGCAAAATTGAGCGATCCCACTTTCGATTGATATTCTGTGCGGAATTTAGTATTGGCAATGTGATCGTCCTGCCTCATGAGTTTCATATCTTTGTCAAGAGGTGTCTTGATAGGCGCAGCGTGGCTGAAGCCATATTTGTTGACAAGTTGGTCAATATATTGCTTTTGATGAATTTGAATCTCACCAGGTGTCTGCTCTACATGCATTCCTAAGTACCAGGAGTACTCACCCTCGTCGGTCATAGTGAATGTCTGTGAGAATTGTGTTTTGAAGTCAAGAATCGCCTGGAGATTTTTGCCCATGACGTTTATATCATCTATGTGGACTTCGAGTATCAGGCCGGTTCTGTTATTGATGAACACACAAGGGTCATAAGCCGACAAACGCCAACCCCAGCTGATAAGGGTGTCTTGGAGTTTCTGATACCATGCACGGGGTGATTGTTTTAGACTATAAAGGGCCTTAATTAGTAGGAGGCAGAACCCATGAGGTAATTGTATATCTTTTGGTGCCTTCATATAGACTGGTTTATCCAAGTGGCTGTTTAGGAACGCAGTTTTGACATTGCCTTGGTGAATATTCTAGTGAAGAATGGCGGCCAATGCTAGCAAGATGTGGGTTGAAGCGGGTTTAACCACAGATGTAAACGTTTCCCTGTAGTCAATTCCCTCTTCTTGTTGAAAACCCCTAGCAATCAAACGAGCTTTGTGTTTTGTGATATTGCTATTGGGTCCATACTTGTCGGTGGTAACCCATCGAGAGGTAATTGGTTTGACGCCCTCTGGTAGTGGAACAATTTCCTAAGTACTTTTTCCCTCATGGGAGTTCAGTTCTTCTTTTTTGGCTTTATGATACTTTGCGTTAGCAGTATGCTTTAATTTAAGTTCAAGCGGTAGTTGGTTGTTTTCACTGTACGCTGTTAGACTGAATTTGAAATGTTTGTGACTATCCTCAGCCACCTGTTTGTTGACTCTATCATCGTTGATGCCAGTGTCCACAATGTTTTCCACTTCTGACGGATTGACCCCCTTTTGCATCAGTGGTGAATTCTTTAATGTATCTTTTGCGGCTCTTGATTCTTTCAAGATATTGAGCTTCTGTTGACCGGTGTAGCTGTAGGTCTCATAATTCTCCCGGAGACTCTGTTCGCCTAGGCTATTCAAATTGAATGGCTGAACCGCCCATGATTTAAGGGTACTATCAGATCGGCGGTAGTTGCAGCTGCTAATGTTGGCCTTTCCTTGTGCTTTGACACACTGGTAGCATGGTTGGTCCCCGCTACAGTTCAGTTTCCTTCTTTGATAATGTACACATTCGTCATCAGATGGTTCTCCTTCTGCTAAGAGGCCCACGGAGGTGAAGGGCCTCGGAACCGGTGTGTTGGGGATATGGTACATTTTTGAAAGCAAACCATCCTGAACTTCATAGGTGCAAGTTGATTTGCGGTTAATACATTGTTTACAGGGTTGCCTGTGGTCACACAGCTTTCCGCTGCGATAGCTGCCGCACTGGTAGCAGGGGGGTAGATGATCTAATCCTTGTTGCCGGCATGATAGATGTAGGATAGTGGTGTCACATCTGTTGCATGGATTCCCCCCATCGCATGCCATTCTTTTCTTAGCGCATCGGCGACACTTCTGATCCCGAGGAACTGGTATAAAGCCCATTGCTTCGTACCTGGCCTGTTTTATAACTTTTCTTGCTGCTTGCTTGGCAATAGATTTCTTTGCCCCCTCTAGGTTCCAGTTGCATTGTCTGTTTGATTTCCTATATCTTTCACAACCTGAGTCACTTGGACTAATAAGATAGTACCTGCTGTTGTTTTGGAAACATTTCCTGCAAGGTGGATCCTGTAATGGTCCCCTAATTTCTTTCCTTTTATTCTGGTTCTCTGGCAGTATTAGTTGTTTTGTTTTGTTTGACTGTGGCCTACATGTTTTTTGCTCATTTTTACAGGTCGAACACGGCATACCATTCTTGGCGGAGTCACATCGTCGGCCATTTCGAAAGCAATGGTCATATTTATTGTTGTCCGGTAGGAAAGTTTTCATATGGTGTCCCCCATGTTTGGTGATAAAATCCCAGTAGGCTTGTGAAATCTTGCTGTCGTCAGAGTAGTACCATGAGTCGTTGTTTATATCAGATATATCTGAAGATGACTCATTCTGATCGACGCCACGTCGGTCATGAGTAGCCTGTCGGCTCCTTTTAGGTGCCACTATCGTGTCATCCTTAATCTTACGCTTGGCTATGCTAGCGTGTCTAAATGGGTCAAAGTACTTGGACACAATGGTGGGTCTTTTTTCTTCAGTGTTGCTCTTATATTCATTGTTGGCATCTTCAATCTCAACCTGGGAGTGCTGTATAGTTTCTATAGGAGGCTGTTCTCTTTCAACCGCTTCGTCTGGGCTTTGACTGTTAACCTGTTCCTGATGAGCCCTCTGAGAGGCGTCTTCGGTGCGCATTTCCAGGAGCTCAGTGGAACTTTCGTCGCTATTGAGGTTGCTGTTAAGTTCCTCAGACGACTCGTCACCGCTTTCTGCGGAGGCATCATCAGCAACGTCGATGTCTTGGGTGGGGACTCTATCTTCCAGACACGGAGCGTCGTGGGGATCGTCTAGTCCTTCGCCATCCTCGACCCGGGCAACGCCAATTCGATAGACCTTGTGCTTTTCTGGAGAATAAATATGATATATTGCTTCGCTCTTGCATCCAATAAAATAGCCTAGCCAGCCGCGAGGGCTATGTAATTTTGTCATCTCCGCAGTGGTCTGAAACTCCTGAGGGTACGTGACGTATGCCCGGCTGCCCCATATACGTTCTCTTGTGAGAGTAGGTTTGGTACCTCTCAAAGCTTCATATGGAGTTTTGGCATCTCTCTTGCGTAGTGCACGTGCTGGGGTTCGGTTTTTCAGCCAGACAGCATGTTGGATAGCTTCCGGCCAGAGATTCTCAGGGATTTTTGAGACGCGTAGGAGTTCGGTGCCTTTCTCGGAAATGATTTTTGAGACTTGTCCAGAGATGGACGTCTCCTGGACCATCGGCGCAGTCCGTTCTCGAATCGTACGGTTGGTTCTTTCAGCGACTCCATTCTGATAGTGAGCGTAGGGTTTGATGGGTTCCCGAGCGATGGAACGAGCATCGCACCATTTCCCTACTGGCCCATTGTCAAATTCATTGTCGAAGCGACAGCATCGAATAGTGATATTGTAGAGTTTTTGGATACGTTTTACCAGTGATTTAAACACTTCAAAGAGCTGATATTTCTGATCAAATCGCGCAGTCCACGTATACCGGGTGCAGTCATCTGTGATGAACAAGAAGTACGTCGTGCCATCAAAGCCTTCAATCGGATATGGCCCCCATACGTCAACATGGACCATTTGTCCTGGCTCCTGCGCATGACGTGCAGCAGGATCGCGTGGGATTCTAACTAGGGCTCGTGTAACCGCGCATACGGGGCACACAGCCTTGAGCTTGGCCTTGATCTGTTTTGCTGATATTTCCATTCCGGTGGAGGAATCCAATAAGTTCAACATGCTTTGAAATCCAAGATGTCCCAGTCTACGGTGCCATCTCCACACAGGATCATCAAAATTAACAGTGGCTGTAATCACCTCTCCTGATTCAAAAGCACCAAGACTTTTCGTGACATTGAGGTGATATAGACCTTTTTTAAAGATGGTATGCCCAATCGCGTGTCCTCCAGCGTTAATCCAAGTCATGAATCGATCATTATAGATGCCAGTCACCTTTGCCTTCTGAGCAAACATCCCACCTGAGAACAGGTTGCATTTCCTCTGAGGTGCATAAGCAACTTTGGAAAGTGATACCGTCACCGGGAACCCGTCAGGGCTTTTAAGAATGAGTTGAACAACACCTCCGCCTTTGACGTCAAGGGTAGTAGATCCATCTGCGGTATTAATATTTACGTTGAATGAATGAAAAGTGTCCTTCTTGAACCATTTGATATTATTGACAATATGCATATTTGCTCTGGTATCAGCTAATCAGGTGTCTGGTGTACAGAAAGTCCCTGCAAAGAAGGCTCCCAATACCTCTTTGGAGAAACTCAGCTTCCTAGATTTTAAATCCCTAATACCAGCTCCCCCCGATCCCTTCACTCCTCTGCAGAACCCCACACTACGCTTCTGTGGCGAAGTGTCAGCTGGGGTTGCATGTAGTGACGGGGAGGGAGCCATACCTAGGTAGTTATACGAACTTGATTTTCCCTGCCAGGTGGGGCTTTCCTTTTTCAGCTGCCGCCGCTTTTGTGAGGGCGCTCATGGTTCCGCTCACTGAGTAGATTTCAGTCCGGGCTCACGCTCCCTGAGCAGCTCAGCGTCATCACGTGACCAAATCTGGGTCCGTATTTTCGCTCACTGAGCATGATCAGCTACTCACTGTTCACTCAGTACTAGCCACATGCTCGGTATTTCATCTAAGCATTCTTTACACCCTTGCTATCCAATTTATGTCACAAAGTAGCAAATTATCTTATATTGTCCCTCTGTCATGGTCTCTCATTAGAATTATTCTCATTACAAAGAATCTTGATACGATATCAAATAAACCGGATATATAAAATCGCGAAATAAGTCGTTCTTCACTCCATCTGTCCCAGTTCCACATTCTGAAGCATTTTCTTTTGAAAACATCGCTGGAAGCTCTCCTAGTATATGTCATTATTGTAGCTTAAGCTACAGAACCCTATGAGCGAAGTCCAACACAACAGCACGGTCCAGCAGACCGAAATCCAGAGCAAGAGCTACAGACTTAGTATAACTATGGAGAGCTATGTCTCTTAGTTGTCTAAGCTCCTAGCAGAGAACAGAAAGCGTATTTAGCAGAGCTGGTAGAAATACCCTCAGCTTAGGATTTTGTACAGATGCTCTGGCGATCACCTTTGAAACTGTTTGAGATGTACTACGATGGCTAGTGGTTTAGGATCCAACCTCTTTCCTCCTCATAAGATAGGTCTTAGTCTCCGTGCGTGGATCTTCGTATAGCGTGCCATCACCACTGCTATTGTTTGATATGCTTGAAGATCATTCAGTGTTATGACACCTGTCTAGTAGATCAATAAATGTTGTCACATACACTGTTATCCTCGGTGATTTCAGTGCCCCGGTGTGAGGGTGGGGATATATCGTCGTAAACGGTACTAGCGACTATTATAGAGGTATATTTTTTGAATGGTCCGACGAGCCTTTAAGACAAATATTGAAACTTCTCTCATAAGAAGCTACGCCTTTTGATATACCTAATATGCTTTTGCTACTTAATAGATCCTTAGCTCAGATGAACGAAGTATCTTGGTTCTTAAGCTTCCAAGTATGAAGCCCTAGTCTGGAGGGCAACGACGAGTTGGTATGTAACAGCGAGACTATTATATAGAATAAGATCTCATGGCACACGTAGTAGGATTTTCGAGTATGTCATATTAGAATTCAGTCCAATGAATAAGCGTGAACGCGGCTATCTTATAAATAGACCCATGTGTAAGAAGCCGTTCGTGTCATGACTGAAACTTTTCATGACTGTATCCGAGATTCCAGCACAGCCACAGTACAGAAGCCTTACCATGCTGTTTATTACAGAAGTAATTATCTTTTTCAGCACAGTGGTACGGGTAAAACACAAGGGTAATCAATACCTGAAAGTCGAACCTTTACAGGTATAAGATACATGTACTATTACCATGGAACACGGTGGAGCGTACCAGGTATGGTATTTCTCAAGAGCGGAATAAGTTCCGTCACGGAGATCAAATTTCGGGGCTAGTTACAACCTTGAAAAAGCGTAAAGTGATGCAAAATGTACCCAAAAAAAATTTACAATGATTCAAACTACGGATGTGCTACAGTACGTGTATTTTGATTGGTATTTACTACATAGCCTCCAAATCATATAGAGCATTCACCTGACTGTTGATATGTACACACAAGACTCGGTGAGTGCGGTAAGTATGGAGGATTCTTCAACTTGTGGCAAGGGAATTTGTCTCCTGAGTTCGCTTATATTGGGCTCAAGGATGGCAGCAACTCTTACCGATTTTGGCTTGTCTTTAATACGGAAATAAGCATACATCTCTGTCAAGAATATGTGTCTAAGTTGTTTGAATACTAGGCGCTTCGTTTTGGAAGAGGAGATTTGCTAGATCATATGTAAAACCTCTCACGATACTGGCAACTATCTTACGACGCAAAAACGGTACTAGCTACCTTCTAAGAAAATACAAAATCACAGATGAGTGTTTACTCGAGATGGTTAGCTTATATTTGTGTAGAAATTATAATGTGACATTCTGTGTGTGGACGGGAAATTGTGAGTATTCATTTAAAAGCTCAAATTCACGTCCCATGTGATGTTTTATTAATATTATTCATCACATAGCCCGTCAAGCTTTCGGTCGCTTTGTTTTCTTTTCAAAAAAGTTTTCAACAGATTTGACCTTTCGTTCACCGCTTTAAATGACACGTGCTCTTTAGTCCATCCAAGTCAGTCAACCATGTCATTACAGTATGCCCGTCGAACATCTATACTTCACCAGGAATCGCTCAGGGAGAGTAATATTGGATGAATGCACCGGCCATAGAATCTCGACTCTGAGCTCTTCATCTCCAAGTCTAGTTTAGCTTCCACGCCCGAGCTTAATGGATTATAGAGAGAATATATGTCAAGTCAACCTGACATAAAGATGCCTCCCTGGGAAGCCTAGATAATAGTATGAGGTCTCTGTGAGGTCTCGGATATTTTTTTGCGCTTCTTTACTTATCTTTGACTCTTGGACGAATACCACAGGTAGAGATTCTACACGAACTAAAGGTTGGCTCCAGGTTGACAAGCTGTTCCTCTTGAACGACGCACGATGGGGTGGCATTCACACCAGGCTTGTCTTATCGTAGCCTATAATTCGGATGATCATATAGCCCTTCCACTTGTGAGCCTACCCGTCACGGTTGCAGACAGCCACGCACCATTCGATCCTATTGATCCTTATCATCACAGCGGTCTACCCAAGAGAAAAGTATTATATGGCCCTAATGGCTACCTGGGGAAAGAAAGGGCTTGGAAAAAGTCAGTTCTGTTGAGATTGGCAGAGAAGGTCGAGTCATGGACGAAAAGAGTAGGTAAGTGATGTCCCTGAGCACGATTAGAGACAAAGCAACGAATGACTGACACAATACCCAGAAAGAAAAAGGCACAAGAAGCAGCGCTAGGAGAATGATGAAGGAAACAAACTTCTTATAGGTGCACAGCACCAGGCTGTTCTGGATCTCTTGTCATCTCGAGGGCCGACAAGCGCCATTACTCCCTTTTGTACAAGCCTAGAAGGATAAGGCAGGATTGCAACGTAAAATATGAAGGAAGAACGCATCCCAAATTTTCGACAGAAGTGCATCGTGAGCCCGTCAAACCAGAAGCTCGACTCCCCTCGTCTCAAAGATCTCAAGACGAAAGAACGCGGACTTGCTACGACAAAGACTTGATATCGGTAGTTTCATCGTTGATTAATTCTAGACATTCTTCTATTCGAGAGTCACGTTATTCTAATGGTTTATGGCACTTCCACGCTGATTGACGCAATTAAAATACCAGTACATGTACCAAAAAGGTCATATCCCGTCTTCTCTTCTTGGTATTGCAACGAATCGTTTCTATCAGATACAGTAAGGTGAAATAAATGGGCCAGTTCTGGTAGCACAATCTGTCGGGCTGAGAATTAACAAACCAAGGAGAAATACCACTGTATCATTTTCCTCTATTAGCGTAACCCCTAGATCCAGATTGGTTCGCAATTTCACCAAAGCCGCAAGCATAACCAAGCATGTCTTGTTAGTAAATAATGATGGTACGGTAACTGGTACTTGATTCACCGTTCTCTAAGCTACCTTTTTGTCACTGTGCCATCTTTATCACAATCTTGAATTCTATTACTAACTACAGCGGGTGATTCGCCAAGTTCACCATCTTGCGTCCTCGCTTTCGATTGCGTACTGTAATGTAGTCGAACAGATATTTCAACAAAATAAGAATTTTTCAGTTCTTATGGTTAGCACACAATTTAACATCATGGTTCATTAGTATTT
>JBBVQN010000175.1:0-26153 GCA_038993655.1 Talaromyces verruculosus | reverse complement strand
GCTCTTAGTATACGTACAGCATCTGGTTCCCATAGTAAACGGCTCAGCAAGTGTTCTGTAGCCCATACCCACATTCGGACTATCGTTCCACCCATATCGTTACACTATGCAATTTACAGTAAACAATATAGTAAATATAAGTATTAGAATATCCCTATTTTGAGCACTTATAGGCTTCAATCCTTATTTACTATTTAAAGAAGATCTTTCTATTGCAAATCAACCTACTATTACCAACTAGATTAAATCATTGAAGGAATCAAGGAAGGAGTTGGAATAATATTTCTATACTATAATTAAGATGCAGACAAAATACTATAATTAATAATATTAGCTTATAACCTTCAAGGTTAGAGATCAGGTAAAGCTTAATATAAAGAATATCTATACTTACTGTCCTAGCAAGAAACTAAATATATACTATAAAGAATCATTCACAATTATAGAATATATTAAAAAATAAATATACCGATTGAACATCCTATATATATAAAAATAAATCTATAAAGTGTTTTATATGACCTTACTAGAGCTATACCACCTATAAGATGGTACCAATCTGTGGAAGGATTTCCCACCAATCTATCAAGACAATGAGAATGGAGAAGTAATACCAGAATAGGAAGTTAAAGATATTATAGTATATCATTTCCATAAGAGGCGAAACAAGCTATACCCATATTACTTAGTAAAATGGAAAGGTTACCTATCCTATAAGAATAGTTGGAAACCAGCTAAACATCTTACTAATGTATCAAAGCTTCTGAATAAATACAACACTACAATCCTTAAAATAAGCAAAACTATTGCACTAAAGAGGAAATATTAATTAGTATAGCTTTCTCCTATAGAGTTTTTCTATTCAATTAATTATTAAGGTTGATACATAGCCTATATAGTATTAATAAGGTTACTCTTCCTATTTCTTAAAAGGGTTTTAAGGTTTAATAAGAATCTTACTACAAAAAAGATAAGAAAAGGAATAGTAAACTCCTGAATTAAAACTAGAGGCCTCCTTAAATTATAAAGACCTTCCAAAAAGGAGGAAAATAACCCCAAAATAGCACGAAAACTAGCTAAAATACCCTTAAAATAGGCCAAAACAAAGTCAAAAGACCTATTATTTGTATTTAGGGACCTCCTAATCTATACCCTAATTTTTATTACTAAAAACTAAACTACAATAATGAGATAGTATTGAAATAGAGCTGTATAGTAGTAAACTCAATTATTAGACTGCTTAATATAACTAGTAAAAACATCTTTATCTTCATTATTAAATATTTCTTTGATGGGATGAACTGGAGGATCACTATTCTATACTAAATACCTAATATTAGCATCCATTATACTGCATGGCTAATTGTATAGATAATCAATAATAATTACATACCTGTTTGCACATGTAGTTAAATAACTGCTCTTAATTACAGTATAATATTGCATATTTTTGATCTTAATATGCTTTGTACTTATTAGAGAGGCCTGTCAAAATAGAACCAGTATATAGCTTAGCCTTAGGCTTGCTGCTACAATTATAGGTAAATATATTTATATCTTTAAGATAATAATCTCTTGCTGTAAAAGCTTTTATTAATATACTAGTCTAAAAAAAGGTCTGCAACTCTACAAACTCTGCCTTATATAGAGCTAGAATAGGCTTATAAGGGACACTATTATTTATATAATAATAATATTTTAAATACTTACTAGGCCGCATATAAAAAAGACTTTTTAAATCAACTATCTTTAAATAATAAAGATAATAAGCTATAGCAAATATCAGGCTCCTTATATTGAATATAGACTGCTTAATAACCAGTACAGATTTTAAGTCTATAGAACCCTTTTCCAATCCTTTGACTTTCCCTAAGCAATAATAACTCAAGTATTTAATCACTTTTTAGTGTAAGTCATTATTGTTCAAAGTTGAGATGGAATTAAGATGGTTATTCAAAGGTTCCTAATTTATATTATATGATTAGTATTTAAACATCAATGATACTTTAGTATATATACCTTAGACTCAGCACGACCCTTATTCATTAATAAAGATTTGTTATACTCTATAAATGACTTAATAATTGTGTCTGGGATATTACTTAAATTAGATAATTCCTTACTAGATAACTCCTCATTAGATGACTCCTCACCAGATAATTCTACAATAAGCAACTCTGCAACAGATTTATCAACAAAGGGCCCAGATAGATTTGTAATAATATCTTCTTCCTATTTAAATATGTTAGATATCAAATAATTATTATATAACTGTTCAATTAAAACAAAGATATACTCATAGTGATTTGAAGTTTTTCAAACTAGGGGATTAAAATCTTAAAAGACTCCACAAGTGTGTCCCCTAGCATATTTACTTTCTCACTATCTAAGACATATAGTTCATGATAATATTAATAATATCCACAATAGTATTTTAGTATAGTCTATTATAGTTAGTATTGAATTAAGAAGTAAAGAGAATTAAGAGAAATAAAGTGAGATAATAATATTATCAGATATATAACCATCAAAGCATCAAAACTGAGAAGGAAATAAGATAACTTATAAGCAAAGATTACTCTTTATAAGCTCTTTTTATAGGAGAAGAAGAGTTGATAGAAGTAAATATTACTTTAAATTCAATATTTATAATGAGACTCAACATGAAAAGCTTTTAAAATTGATAAAATTATCAATAAAAGCTGCTATCTTATAAGATTAGTGAATGATTAGTAAAGAAAGAAATAAGTAAAGAAAAAGGGTAGATATATATCTTATTAATTAAGGCATGAGAGAAAAAAGGAAGAAAAGGAAGAATGAGAGTGAAAAAGAGATAAGACTTTATTAATATAAAAAAGAGATTTTTCCTAAAAGAGATATAAATAAATCTTAACTCACTGCCTACCTCACATTATAAAGGAACCTTCTTATAACTGTATCTGTTATATGCTTATAAAAAAGTTTTTTTAAAGATGAAGAATCCTTCTAGCAATTAAAGAAGGATTACTACTGTTAATATTGAAGCTTGTAAACATACTCATGAAGCTTGAGGATAAGCTTTCTTTAAGAAGAGGGAGAATTGTAAAGGCTGATTCTATTATGAGATTAAGAAGGCTAATCTGATTACTTGAAGGATTAATGCTCTTAATCTAAGACAGCAGCATAGAAGCCAGCAATTAGGCAGAGGTTATATGATTCCAGTAGCCCTACTGCATGGTGCTACTTAGGCACCCTACCACACATGTATATAAGCAGTGAAGATCCTACAACAATTGTAAAAGGGGATCAAGCGATTATTCTTTGTGACAATCATACTACAGCTTTTTGCTTGCTCTTGGTATACATACACCATCTGGTTCCCATAGTAAACGGCTCAGCAAGTGTTCTGTAGCCCATACCCACATTCGGACTATCGTTCCACCCATATCGTTACATTTAGTAAACTTATATTTTATATATAACCATCAAGCCTTTATAAAGGCTAGTAGTAATTATTATTAAAAAAAATCTCTCTTTATTATAATGTTCAAGTAGTATAAATTCCACTAGAGAATCTTAAGAGATTATTTAAAAGATTTAGCATCTTACTAAGACCTTTAAACTAGAAAAAGAATCTTTAAGAATCTAGATTACTAACTTATTATTCTAGAGCTAATATAAAGATTCTTTGTTCTTATAAGAATAAGCTATAGCCTCAGCTTAGATAGTTTATTATCTAGATTTTAAGATGTAAGCACTTTAAAGAATCTAAAAAAAGATATAGTATAGCTAAACTATTATATAAAAACAGATAGCTAAGGTCCTAAACTAGCTAATTAATTAATCCTTTATTTAAGAAGTTTCTATCTTCTTAATATAAATAGTTAATTAGCTTACTTCTCTATCTCTACATTTTAAAACTATTCTACCTCTAACTATAATCTATATTATCTATAAAAAACTAGCTTTAAAATCTAAACCAGATCACTTTAAGTCAAAGAATTTCTAGGAATATAAATACTAGATAAAAGATATTAAGAACAATTTTATTAGATATATATACTTTAAAGTAGAAAAGATGTCAATTATAGCTACTTAGCTAAAAAATAAATATTAGATATAATAAATAGAATATAAGAAGATTTTAGACCTAGTCTAGTTTATATTTAATAATTTTATTAAATAGATCAAAGCTTATATTAAGATAAAAACAGTACAGTCTTTTAATATCTATATAGATCTTAAAGAATTTAAGGCTTCTAAAATAAGTAATCTATAAATATTCTATAGCAAATTTTTTTATCTATATAATTAGAGTAGGATAAGAGCTCAAATTAATAATTAAAATAAGATTATAGCTTTTATTACTAAGCTTCCCAACTAGTTAAAGCTAAAACTCCTAGATTAGAATATAGACTTTTAAGATATAACTTCTTATCTTAAAAAAACTACTTAACTATAAAAGTTATATAAAAATAAATAGGTCATATTTAATAAAGTATTAAAATACAACTATAATAATCTAAATAGCCTAAGAGATAAGCTTTTAAAAGAAAAACTAAATAAGTAGAAGCATATAAATAATAAAAATTATAAAAATAGATAAGTTTTTAATAATAATAAGAAATTAAATACTAAGGATAAAGACTCTTTATTTATCTATTATTATTATAATTAAAAAAGCTATTAAAATATAAATTATTTTACTATTTACTATTATAATAGTTCCAAGCTGCTACCAAAAAAAGTAAAATAACTAAATTTTTAACTTAATATTTTATTATAAAAAGCCTAAAAGGGATAAGATAATAATAAAAACTATAATATTTATAAGATATAATAAGGATATATAGTAGTTACTAATCTAAACCAGCTTAAAAAGAAGGATAAATATATAATATTAATTAACTTAAGTTTAAATCTTTTAAAAATATAATACTACCTGACAGATATATTAAATATAAAAAGAAATTTAAATTTTATATTATATTAATTCTTTTTTAGTACTAGTTAATAACTGCTATTAAATCTCCTATCTTTTATAGAATTTGTTAATAGTATATCTATAATCAACTATAATAATACTATAATCTCTATTACTATCACTGATTATCAAGGAGTTATTAAATTATATAAATAACTATTTACTATAATTAATATAATAAGATTTGATATAATTCTTAGCAAGCTATAGCTTTATTATAAAGAACCCATGATTACTAGCTTTAAGAATTATACTTAGAGATTCTATTATAAAGTGCTAAAACTACAGTTTATATCAGTAAAACACTTTATAAAGACTATAATTAAAGACTTTTTTTACTTACTAGTTTCTAGTCTCTTTAAATTATATTAAAGGCTAATTCTTTCTTTTATATACTAAGAATATTAAAATATATTTTTAAAAATAGAAGCTATTAAGTTACCTTCTTATAAGATAGAATACAAGATTAGACTTTAATCTGACTCTATTACACCTCTATATAGACCTTTATATCCATACTTAGCAATAGAATTAGATCACCTATTACACTACTTTAAGAAAATATAATAGAAGAGATAGATCTGATCTTCTACTAATCCTATAAATACTTTAATCCTTTTTATTAAAAAATTAAATAGAAGTTTATAAGTCTGTATTAACTATCAAGATTTTAATAAAATAATAGTTAAAAATTAATATCTATTACCTTATATCAATAAGATATTAGATAGATTAATAAGTATAAAAATATTTATAAAGATTGATCTTTAAGATGCTTATTACCAAATCAGAATTAAGAAAGGAGATGAATAGAAAACTATATTTTATACCTAATATAGCTATTATAAGTATCTTATAATACCCTTTAAATTAATAAATATATCTACTACTTTTTAATTATATATCTATAAAGCAATAAAAGGATTACTAGATAATTTTATTATTATTTACCTAGATAATATCCTTATCTTTTTTAAGAATAAATAATAATATAAATATTATATTAAATAGATATTAGAATGATTATATTTTATAAACCTATATATAAAACTCTTAAAATGCGAATTCCACTAAAAGGAACTAAGATTTCTTAGATATTTAATAAATAACTAAGGCATTTCAATAGATAAGAACTAAATCTAAGCAATCTAGGAATAGCTTATACTAAGAATTATTAGAGATATCTAGTCCTTTATAAGATTTATAGAATTCTTCTAGAAGTTTATTAAGAATTATTTAATTATTACTATTCTACTAATAAATATACTTCATAGAGTTAATAAGTATTTAAAAAAACTTTTTAAACTTACTCTAGAAGCTATATAATCCTTTAAAGTATTAAAAGAAGCTTTTATTAATCTATTTTTTATTAAATATTTTAATTTTAAAAAACCTATATTAGTTCAAATTAATGCATTAAAATAGAGAATAAGTGCTATTATATATCAATCTATAGATAAGAAGACCCTATTACAGCACTATTTAAACTAGCAGCTAGTAGCTTTTATATCATACAAGTTTAATACTACTTAATAAAATTAGAAAGTTTATAACCAAGAACTTAGCATAATTATGTATATATTTTAGAAGTAGAGGCACTACTTGGAAAAAAGTAAGCATAAAATTTAAATTTAAACTAATTATAATAATCTATAATACTTCTTTAAGATAAAGAATTTAAATATTAAGTAGATATACTAGATCTAATATTTAGCTATTTATAATTTTATTATTAAGTATAAATTAGAGTCCTAAAATCTAGTTAATACTCCTAGCAGATACTCTAATTTTTTAGAAGAAGAGAAAGAAATAGATATAGATCTATTTCTAACTTTATAATAAAAGTTATAACTATATATATTATTAATAATATTTTTACATAGTTATTAATTACAAGGCTATTAGCCTAGCTATCTGCCAGTTCTATATAGTATACTATTAGATAAAATTATAGAGTCTACTATAATAATTCCTAATAAGGTAATTAGTTAGTCTAAATTAGGACTAGCTACTATAATAATTCTATTAAAAACTAGTTAATCAGGTTTAACAGCCATAATAATCTTAGAGAAGATTGATCACTCTAAAGAGAGTATTATAATAATACTTATAAAGATTAATTAAATTAACAACTTAGTGACAAAGATAGTTCTTAACTATAGATTAATTAGATATTTAGATATTATTGTAAGAATAAATCTTCTAAAAAAAGATATATGCTCTAGCAATCCATCTAATAAAAATCCTACTAAAAGTAAAAAGAAAGATTTAAAATCTATTCTAGGAATTATTTTAAATCTACCCTAGAAACCTATTAGGTGGGTATAGATTAAGTCTAAAAGTAATACACTAGAAAAATAATTATAGATTTCTTTTAAAAATAGATAAGGAGAGCATTAATCCTTTAAAAATTACTTATTCTATTTACTTGCCTTAGAAAGTATAAAAGATAAAGATATATTTAAAATATTAAAACCTATTCTTTTAAAGAATATTTAAACTATATAAAGAAAAGATATTCTTGCTTAAAGAAAAAAGACTAATCTTTAGATTTTAAGCCCTAATAATAGTATTTTAGAATCTTTATAAAAGCTCTAAGATAATATTTTATATAAAAATAATATAGTTTATATATTAAATAATTCAGTATTGAGATCAGTATTATTATAATAATATTATAATAATTTAATTACTAGCTATTTTAGTATTATAAAAACTATAGAACTCTTAAAGAGAAAGTTCTATTAGCTAGATATAACCTAAGATATTGCTAAATATATAATAACTTATAATACTTATTAATTAAGGAAGATACACTATTATAAACTATATAATAAGCTATAATCATTACCTATTCCTGCTAGATCTAGTGATAGTATTTTACTTGATTTTATTATAGATCTCCTGCTAAGTATGCGTAATAGTACTGTTTATAATATAGTACTAGTTATAATAGATTAATATATTAAGTATATATAGTTTATTATGACTATAAAAAAGCTTAAAGCTAAAGGTTTTACTATATTGATATTTGATTTAGTTTTTAGCCATATAGGTTATCTATATAGTATTATATTAGATTAAGAATTGATTTTTACTAATTATTATTAGAAAGTGTTATATTTTTAACTCAAGATCTAATAAAGATTATTAATAGCATTCTATCTATAAACTAATAGATAGATAGAATATATGAATTAAGTTCTCAAATATTATCTATAGATATATATAAATATAAGATAAGATGATTGGGTATTATTATTTATAACTATACAATTTATAGTAAATAATATAGTAAATATAAGTATTAGAACATCTTTATTTTAAGCACTTATAGGCTTTAATCTTTATTTACTATTTGAAGAAGATTTTTCTATTATAAATTAATCTGCTATTGCTAACTGAATTAAATTATTAAAGGAATTAAGAGAAGAGTTAGAATAACATTTTTATACTATAATTAAGATATAGGTAAAATATTATAATTAATAATATTAATCTATAATCTTTAAGGTCAGAGATCAAGTAAAGCTTAATATAAAGAATATCTATACTTATTATTCTAGTAAGAAACTAGATATATATTATAAAGAACTATTCACAATCATAGAATATATTAGAAAATAAGTATACTGATTAAATATCCTATATATATAGAAATAAATTTATAAGGTATTTTATATAACTTTACTAGAGCTATACCACCTATGAAATAGTACTGATCTATAGAAAGATTTCCTGCTAATCTATCAAGACAATAATAATAGAGAAATAATACTAGAATAAGAAGTTAAAGATATTATAATATACTATTTCTATAAGAGATAAAACAAGCTATATCTATATTATTTAGTAAAATAGAAAGGTTATCTATTCTATAAGAATAGTTAAGAACTAGTTAAATATTTTATCAATATATCAGAGCTTCTGAATAAATATAATATTATAATCCTTAAAATAAGTAAAACTATTATACTAAAAAGGAAATATTAATTAGTATAGTTTTCTCCTATAAGGTTTTTCTATTTAATTGATTATTAGGGTTAATATATAGCTTATATAGTATTAATAAGATTACTTTTCCTATTTCTTAAAAGGATTTTAAAGTTTAATAAGGATCTTACTATAAAAAAGATAAGAAAAGAAATAGAAAACTTTTAAATTGAAGCTAGGGGCCTTCTTAAACTACAAAGATCTTCTAAAAAGGGGGAAAATAACTCTAAAATAGCATGAAAACCAGTCAAAACACCCCAAAAATAGGCTAAAATAAAGCTAAAAAATCTATTATTTGTATCTAGGGACCTCCTAATCTATACCTTAATTTTTATTATTAAAAACTAAACTATAATAATAAGACAGTATTGAAATAGAGCTATATAATAGCAGACTTAATTATTAAACTATTCAATATAATTAGTAAAGATATCTTTATCTTTATTATTAAACAATTCTTTAATAGGATAAACTAAAGGATCACTATTCTATACTAAATACCTAATATTAGTATCTATAATACTATATAGCTGATTATATAGATAATCAATAATAATTATATACCTATTTATATATATAGTTAAGTAACTACTCTTGATTATAGTATAATATTATATATTTTCAATCTTAATATGCTTTATACTTATTAGAGAAGCCTATTAAAATAGAACCAGTATATAGTTTAGCCTTAGGCTTGCTGCTATAATTATAAATAAATATATTTATATTTTTAAAATAATAATCTCTTGCTATAAAAGCCTTTACTAATATACTAATCTAAAAAAGAGTCTATAACTCTACAAACTCTACTTTATATAAAGCTGGAATAGGCTTATAAGAGATATTATTATTTATATAATAATAGCATTTTAAATATTTATTAAACTACACACAAAAAAAACCTTCTAAACTAATTATTTTTAAATAATAAAGATAGTAAGCTATAGTAAATATTAAGCTCCTTATATTAAATATAGACTGCTTAATAACTAGTATAGATTTTAAATCTATAAAATCCTTTTCTAATCCCTTGACTTTCTTTAAATAATAATAATTTAAGTATTTAATTGTTTTTTATTGTAAGTTAATATTATTTATAGATAAGACAGAGATAGAATAGCTTTTCAATAGTTCTTATAGTATATTATATGATTAGTATTCAGACTTTAATAATACATCAATATATATACTTTAGACACTATATGACCCTTATTTTTTAAAAGAGATTTATTATACTCTATAAATGGCTTAATAATTATATCTAGGGTATTATTTAAATCAGATAACTTCTTACCAGATAACTTCTCACTAGATGACTCCTTACCAGATAACTCTGCATTAGATTTATTGATAAAGAGCCCAAACAGACCTGTAATAATATCTTCTTCTTATTTAAATATATTAGATATTAAAGATTATTATATAACTGTTTAATTAAGATAAAGGTATATTTATAGTGACTTGAAGTTTTTTAAACTAAGGGATTAAAATCTTAGAAGACTCTATAAGTGTGTCTCTTAATATACTTGCTTCCTTATTATCTGAGGTATATAGCTTATAATAATATTAATAATATCTATAATAGTATTTTAATGTAATCTATCATAGTTAGCATTAAATTGAGAAGTAAAGAAAATTATAAGAAATAAAGTAAGATAATAGTATTATTAGATATATAACTATCAAAGCATTAAAACTAAGAAGAAAATAAGATAATTTATAGGTAAAGATTACTCTTTATAAGCCCTTTTAATAGAAGAAGGAGAGTTAATAAAAGTAAATATTACTTTAAATTTAATATTTACAATAAAATTTAATATAAAAAGCTTTTAAAATTAATAAAATTATTAACAAAGGCTGCTATTTTATAAGATTAGTAAATAATTAGTAAAGAAAGGAATAAGCAAAGAAAAAGGACAGATATATATCTTATTAATTAAAATATAAGAAAAAGAAGAAAGAAGAGAAAAGATAAGAGTAAAAAAGAGATAAGACTTTATTAATATAAGAGAGAAGTTTTTCTTAAAAAAGATATAAATAAATCTTAACTTACTACTTATCTTATATTATAAAAGAATCTTCTTACAACTATATCTATTATATATTTATAAAAAAGTTTTTTTAAAGATAAAGAACCCCTCTAATAATTAAAGAAAGATTATTATTATTAATATTAAAGCTTGTAAATATACTTATAAAGCTTGAGAACAAGTTTTCTTTAAAAAGAGAGAAAATTATAAAGGCTGATTCTATTATAAGATTAAAAAGGCCAATCTAATTGCTTAAAAGATTAATATTCTTAATCTAAGATAGTAGTATAGAAGCTAGTAGTTGGGTAGAGATTATATAATTCTAGTAGCCCTATTATATAGTGCCGCTTAGGTACCTTACTATATATATATATAAGCAGCAAAGATCCCACAATAATTGTAAAAGGGGATCAAGCGATTATTCTTCGTGATAATCATACTACAGCTTTTTGCTTGCTCTTAGTATATGTACAGCATCTGGTTCCCATAGTAAACGGCTCAGCAAGTGTTCTGTAGCCCATACCCACATTCGGACTATCGTTCCACCCATATCGTTACAATTATCTTGACTCTAAGATATGCTAAAAGTAAAATATTATTAAAAAGTTACCAGGTTAGGAAAGTATTATTTAATAAAGAAAACTAATTATAGTAGAAGAAGTAATAATAGCTAGTACAGCAGGGGTATAGATATTTATAGCATAAGAAGTTCAAGTAATAAGAGTATATATTATTGAATTAGAAATAGCACAGGTTTTAAAATTATAGCTTAAGATTAATAAACTAATACTATTTGGGGGGGGGCATAAAGGGCTATAATCTTTCTTAGCTCGGATACAACTCTATTTTATGGCTAATTTATATTTACTTACAAGAGAAATAGATAAAGTTCTAGCTACTTTAATCTTCCTTAAAAGAGATATAATAGATTAGTTTAAACTATATATATAATTATAGTTTGGGAAACCTGAAGATAAAAGAGACAATAATATTAATAAAATATTTATAGATTATAGAATATTTATTAAAAAGATCAAATCAACCTTTAAAGAAGTTAATAAATAAAATTTAATAATCTAAAAGATTTAATAATTATAACAAGTTATATTAACATTGGATTATATCTTATAATTTTATTAGATTAGCTCTTATCTAGGATAGGATAGTAAAGCAAAGGCAGATCAATTCTATTAAGGCCTAAAAGATAAAATTAAAAATAAAATTATAAGAATTCTAAAATAATTAGAAATATTATTTAATATAATTAATATAGTAGTCAAGTTAGATAATAAACTATATAAAAAGTGTATAGAAAAGAAGTACAAAGGCAGATAAAGGTTATAAAAGAAGCAGATATATAAGAAGAAGTATAATTTCTATAGATCTATGCCTATAGAATTAGATATAACAGCTGAACTGAAGAGTTATAGTAAGAAACCTAGAGATAAAAGTAATATAGAATGTTATAACTATTATAAAAAAGGATATTATATAAAGAAATATAGGAGTCTAAAGAAAGAAAGACAGATCAAAGCAATATATAATCATAGTCTAAATAAAGAAATTAAATATAATAATAACTGGACACCTTATAAGGTTATAGATCATTCTAGGAATAAGGATCTATATAGGATTGAAAATTATTAAGATAATAAGTATTATAGCTTCAGTAGAACTAAAAGTGAAGTGAACTTATATATAGAAACTATATACATGTATAAACTATATGGTTATAAAGACTAAAGAGTTATTAGTTAGCTGCAAACTGAAAAGACATATTGAGAATAAGAAAAATACCTTAATAAATAACCAATTGAAGAATAAAGAATAAGTAATAAAATCTATAAGAGATTAAAAAGTTAGGATGTTTAATAACTAGAAGAAATCCCTATCAAGGATGAGTGAGAAGATATTGAATTAATACTAGGATTCAAATATGGACCAGAGTGTTAAGAATTATATAATAATCCTAAATATCTAGGTTATTGATCTATTGTATAGGCATTCTGTATTGATGACTAGTGTGGTGTGTATTTGGATATAAAATAAAGAAGTAGATATTTCCTAGGAAGAAAAGAGAAGAAGCTAAAAAACTGCAAATAACTAGAAAAGGTAGAAAAAATCTTGAAAGACTTATAATAAGAAATAGATACTAAAAACGGCCGGAACACGAGTTTCGGCACTTTTTGAAAAACAGCGCTCTTTGCACGTTTTAGAGGGCCTTATAGGCTTCTCAGCACCGAGAAACGCCTATGGAGGCACCACAGGGATCCCTAGAGGGCCGCGACGTCCCCAAATCGACGGGGGCTGGGATGGGGGGTATTGGGGACCATCTACCCTAAACACCAGGAAACAGGGCTTCAGAGACACTACTATGGTTCTTGAAACCAAGCAGCGGTCAAGACTGCCTATTGGGTTTAGATTAATAGCTGGAAAAAAGCCTCAAGACAGCACTACAAGCTTAAATAGTGCCCTAAGCCACTAGAATGATCCCTAGAGAGTAATTAGTCTTAGGGCTCACTGAGGCCATATAGGAACTAGGCAGTGCTACTAATAGTGTTACTAACCTTATTTTTATAGGGGGTAATTAGTAAAAATATATATAGCAAGACTTAGGAGGTGTAAGTGCCTACACAGTGGTTCCAAAGCTATTAAAGGACTATATTATAGGGGCTATAGTATCTATTAATATCTGGATAGCTAAGAACAAGGATATGCTCAAGGCCTATATAGGCCTTGTATAGGCCTGTATTATAAGGATTGACTATCTGGAGAAGACTATACAAGCGCTATAGGCTAATATATACCCAGTACCTAATACCTCTCTAGTATATAATGCTAGAGTAAGCAGCTCACTGCTAAGCCCTGTTGCTAAGAATAGACTAGTGCCTGCCTAAAAGGAGCAAGCTTATACTATTAAGGCCCTAGCACCTAGCTTAATTATATACTAGAATCTACTTTAATATTAAGGTCCTCCAAGTCACTAAAACCAAGCCTTGCTAGTGCTAGAGAGCATCTATAGGGGCATTATAAAATCCTTATAGGGGCTCCTAACTACTTAATCTACACCTCTACACCTAGAGCTAGCTGCTAAAAACTAGAGATTAGCTGCTAAGGTCTTCTAAGTGAATACTAGAGAATAGAAAACAGTGCAATATAGAAAGTAGAAAGTAATATTTATAGTATCTAGCAAGCTTGTACAGGCACTAAGGACGCTTATAAATATTTAGAATAAGAAGGAATAATGCCTAATCTTTAAGCACTAAGATCTAGCTACTATAGTTAAATAGGATATTTAGAATATTCTTCTAGTGTTTAACTGCACCCTTATAAGTGCAGGATTGCTAGATTTTATTAGGGCAGTGGATTTAGGGTATATAGTCTCTAGGTATCTTATTATGCTTTTTAAGGAAGAAGCCCTTAGTGTTATGAGCTGACCTCATGAGGCGTATTCGGGCGAAGCCCTCACAATAGCTACTCCCATGACATGAAGCTATTCCCAGATCCCGATTGCCTGCCCGGATATGAAACAACCCCGGCCCCAGTTGCCCTGCGTTACGGCGCCTACTCAGAACCACATGACACCCATCCATCCAGAATCCCCAGAAAAAAGATTACCAAAAGCCCCTATTCCCCTTTTTCTTATAAGATTATATGCACATAAAGAACCTATTATTTCTTTCCTCTTTCTTTCCTCATGTTACATTTTCTACTCAGATATGCCCTTATAGTGAGCATTAGGCAGGACTAGCCCATAACATTAAAAAACATAATATCAAGACTTTGAGAATTTAAATTATTATAATAAGACTTATCACATTATATATAAATATAAACCTAAATAACCAACCCTTCAGAGAACAGCAGCCAGTGCCTATTAAGGAACTACTTATACAGCTTATACACCAAATAGAAGCCTTCAATATTAATATTAATACTTATATCAAAGCTGTCAACACAAATATCAACAATTAAATAAACCATTTAGAAGCAGGCTTCAACCATTTAAACCAACAAACCACAAACCTTAAGACTCTGCAGGCACCTCTCACTTAATCTTTTCTATATCTAATCCCTTAACCAGAAACAACTGAGAAGGCTCTAAAATAGCAACTATATTATCAATTAAGATATATCATTAAATATAATAACTCTAATAAATCCCTATTCCTCCTCTTTCTTATAGAACTCTAAGCCAAGATCAACATCAATAGACCAGCTATAGGAAACACATACACTTAAATATAGTATACCTATAGCAGACTGCAAGGAGATACTTGAATAAAAGTTTTCCTATAAATACAAATTTATGCTACTAATCCTAGTACTATTAATAATAAAATCCTTTCTATATTCTACTAACACCTCTATACCTAATTCAAAAATCACTAGCTTATTGAATAAACTAATCAATAACTTAACCAGCTCCATCAAGGCTATATCCCATTCTAAGATTTTACTAATAAATTTAAAAGGATTCTTCTTCTTGCTAGAGATTATATATAGCTTAATAATATCTAAATTACTTAAATTTAAAGTACTATCAACCAAGAAATACAATAGGCACTTATTAAACAGACCCTTCCTATTAGATATAAAGCCTTCATTAAGCACCTACACTATATTGCTAATAATCTAAATAAATATAACCATATTCACAATCTCTATAACTAAAGCTTAAACCAATCTCCTTTTAGCATACTAAGGAACAACTCACTAAATGCTACTCTTCCACACTAGCCTTAGTCTACTACTATAACAGCTTCTGCTCTTTCTATTACTATAAATCTATCTACTATCTCTCAACTCCCTACTATACAAACCTATCCTCCACTAATCTATTATAACTGTAAGAAAGTCAGCTACATCACTTATATCTACTTTAGGCCTTAACAATCTTAAGCTCTTTATCTTATAGCTATTACCAATACTGCTCCTGAGATTCCCATAGCCATGCCAAAACCAAGACCTATTATCTATTTTAAAAAATCTAAATCAGAAAAAGAGTAGCTCCTAGTAAAAATCATAATTAGGAACAAGATATAGTAAAAAAGTTTTTAACAGAAGAGAAAGAAACAATAGCTTTTAAAATTAATATATTACTCAATAATAATGTATATACTAGAACATTAGCTAATAATAGATATATCTCTTACAGAGTAATCAAAAAATCTTTCACTTTAAAATATAACTTTACCCAATATATAATAACACTAGTCCCTATCTAGGAATATGATAGAATAGAAGAATAGACTACCAATAAGATTGCAATAATAACTATAAATATTGAAGGCTATAAGACAAAGAAAGCATACTTCTATATAATATAGAAGATAAAATACAATTTAATATTAGAAATACAATAGATACAGAAGGAAGGAATCCTTTTTAATCCAGCTAACAAGATTTTAATATTCCTTAATAGAATTAAGATTAATAATAAGAATATAAATAAGGTACACTACTATGATAGTATCTACAAAGTATCCACAGCCAGCCTTACTGCCCTAAAAAGACAACAGAAAAGACAGCTAAAGACTAGAATTGAGATTTTTGCAACTAGTATAGCTAATATTAATAAAATACTTACTTTAAAAACAAGAACAAACCCTTAAACTAAATTATTAAATTATCTACAAGATTATACTAATATTTTTGATCCTATTAAAGTGGATAAACTACTAGAGCACCAACCCAGTGCTAATTATGCTATTAAACTAATTGAATAAGATAAGGATAAAAGGAAGCTAGAAGCCCCCTAGAACCCCTTTTATAATATATTACAAGAAGAGCTTCTCATATTAAGAAAAACACTACATAATTTATTATCTAAAAGATTTATACAAGTTAGCAAGTCACCCACAGCCATGCCAGTATTATTCATCAAAAAGCCAGATAAAGGACTATATTTCTACATTAACTACCAAGCTTTAAATACTATTACTAAAAAAGATCAATACCCCCTACTACTAATATATAAGACTTTACAGCAGATATCTAAAGCAAGGTAATTCACAAAGTTTAATATGCCTGTAGTATTCTATAAGATATATATCACAAAAGGAGACAAGTAGTTAATAGTCTTCTAAACCCAATTTAGTCTTTTTGAATAGCTAATAACCCTCTTTAATCTAGTTAATACCCCAAGTATATTCCAATAGTATATCAACTAGACCTTATAGGACTTGCTAGACAACTTTATAACTATTTATATTAACAATATATTTATCTTTACTAATAACTTATTAAAAGAGCACCATCAACATATCCACATAATGCTCCAACAGCTCTATAATACCAGCCTGCAGATCAATATTAACAAATTAGAATTCAAAATAAAGAGTATAAAATACCTTAGATTTATCATCAAAGCTAGTAAAGGAATATAAATAAACCTTACTAAGATAAGAGCAATTCAGAAATAGCAAGCACCTTTTACAGTCAAGGAAATCTAATAATTCCTAGGCTTTGCCAACTTTTATTAATAATTTATCTATAACTACTCTATTATAGTATAACTACTGACAGACCTTATATAGAAAAGAGTAGACTTTATATAGAATAACATTACTAATAAAGCTTTCTAGAGCCTTAAAAGTCTTTTTACTACTAAACCAGCACTTGTCCCTTTTAACCCTAAATAGGAAACTATTATTAAAACTAACTTCTTAGATTATATAAATAGAAGTACTCTTTCTTAATATAATAATAATAGGTGGCTTTATACCTACATCTACTATTCCTAGAAGCTAAACCCTATAGAATGCAACTATAAGATCCATAATAAGGAGCTACTTACTATTATTAACTGTATAAAGCAATAGAAAGCTAAACTAATATTATTAGATAAATCCTTTACTATAGTAATAGATTATAATAACCTATATTATTTCACTAAAATCTAGTAACTAAGCAAGCAATAGATATATTAATAAATCTTCCTCTCCTAATTCAACTTTAAGTTAATTTATTAATCTAAATTATAAGCCTTCTATCCTAATACCCTCTTATAGCAACCACAAGATATACTAAAGAATAAGAATAATAATCAACTTACTTATTAAGATTAAGTCCTACTATTGTAAGAGGTTTATATACACTCCATATAGGTACTATGCATGGTGATTTCTGTCATTTAAATAGTAACTGATAAAGGTTAATTCTAAATATTCTAAGTACAAGCTAAAGCTTATAATAACAGTTATACCTATATCAAGCAAGCTATTGCTGATAATCTCCAAACATTCCTATAAGATCTTAGTCTAAAAGTGACTATTACTGACTACAAGATTGATAAATAAGAATATTTTTTACACTATAACTGCTAATAGATCCCTGACTATAAGCCACTCTAAATAAAGATTATATAATAATACTATAACTTGATGCTCTCAGGGTATCCTAGCTATAACAGAACGAGCGCCATTATAGGGAGAGCATTCTTCTAGCTATATATAAGCCAGGATATACAATAATTTATAAACAACTATAGTAAGTGTGATGTAAATATAATATAGAGAGAACAGAGGTAAGGACTATTAAAGCCACTTCTAATCCCAGAAAAAATTTGGTAAGAGATTAGTATTAACTTTATCAACAAACTACCAGTTAGTGATAATTACTACCACCTCATAGTTATAATAGATAGATTAAATAAAGATATTATTCTAATTCTACTGAAGGATCTCAGTGCTAAAACAATTATACATAAGTTCTTACAGTTCTTTATAACTCATTATAGATTCCCTAAAAGCATTATCTTAGACTAAAATACATAGTTTGTAAGTGAGATATAGAGCTATATATACTAGAGTGTGAAAACTGAATAGTATTTATTAACTATATAACATCCTTAGACCAATGGCTAGACTAAATGAATAAATGCTGTTATTAAGGATTATCTATAAAAGCACTATAGCTACTTCTTGAATAATTAAAGCAGTTTACTCTTAATAACTAAGATAGCAATCAATAACCAGATATTATTAACTATTAGGATGAGTCCCTTCTTCCTTACATACAGATACAACTTAAAGATTATAGATCTATAGAACACCCCCCATGAGCTAACAATACATCATAAAAAGTAGAAGATCATAAAAAATATTATTAAGAAGCTGGTATAGGCAGTAAATCTAGCATAAACTAAAATAGCAGCAGTGTAATAATACATAGAAAAGTCTATAAACCAGCACTATAATATAGCCTACACCTATTAAGTAGGAGACAAAGTATAGCTTGACCTATATAATATCTACACAAACCAGCTATCTAAGAAACTAGACTATAGACATACAAAGTTCGCAATATTAGAAAAGATTAGCATATATACCTATCAACTAGACATTCCTAGGAATATATATAATATATTCCATACAGCTCTACTACAGCTCACATCTAAGAATCCTTTTCTATCACAGAAAGTGTCTGACTACCAGCCACTAGATTAATTAATTAATAGAGAGTTAGAATATATAATAGAAAGAATCAAAGATGAACACACTATTAGCCAAAGACAGGGTAAACAACGCTAATACTTAATAAAATAGTTAGAATATAAGCAATAAGACTAGCAACTAGCACAGAACCTTAAGGATACCATCACTCTTAATGATTAGGAATCCTTAAAGAAGGGAGAGAGATAATATTATAAGCTGACCTTATGAGGCATATTTAGGCAAAGCCCTTATAATAGCTACTCCCATAACATGAAGCTATTCCCAGATCCTGATTACCTGCCCAGATATAAAACAACCCCAGCCCCAGTTGCCCTACATTACAGCGCCTACTCAGAACCACATGACACCCATCCATCCAGAGTCCCCAGAAGGAAGATTGCTGAAAGCCCCTATTCCCCTTTTTCTTATAAGATTGTATGCGCATGAAGAACCTGTTGTTTCTTTCCTCTTTCTTTCCTCATGTTACGTTTTCTACTCAGACATGCCCTTATAGTGAGCATTAGGCGGGACTAGCCCGTAACACTTAGTAATACCCTTATCCCTGCCTATAATAATATGCTTATTACTATTATATAGAGAGTTAATCCAGTAGTCATCTCTGTAAAGAGTAGTAAGTAATAAAGGTATATAAAGGTCTATAGAGTCCCTATACAATGCTATATAAATAGTATTTACAGCCTAGAGCTAGCCTAGGAGAAGATTAAAATGGAGACATCTTTTAAGCTTAAATAGGAATCCACCTAGCTTTAGAGCCCTAAGAAGATTAGAACTAACTAACAGTATAATACTACTATAGTAATAATAGTAAGCATATATAAGGACACCTAGAAGCTACTTAAAGTAGGCCTATAATTTAGTAGCCATATATATAAGACAGAGGTCTATAAGGATCTCAGCCCTGAGGATATTTATACTCAGTACTATAGAATAGGATATTCTAGCTTCCTAAAATATAAGAATTAATCCTTAAGATATATGATCTGTACTAAAGACTATAAAGCTCTAAGCTATAGCTGTAATATTGTAGGCTATACTATAGAGCTTAATAAGCTCTACTAGTATAGCATAGTTAAGTGTGCTAACTATAAAAAAGCCTATAAAGCCACCTCTCTAAGATGCCCTAAAGTAAAGCAAGCCTAGAAATAGGCAATCTAATAAGCATAGGATAGCATACTATAATACTAGCTCCTAAAGGATTAGGCTTTTAAAATAATAATACTAAACCCTTTATAGACCTCTAAGACCCTAATAGCTCTAAGCTCTCTAGGCACTGCTTAAAATATTATAAAAATAGTAAAAAACTTTATTTTAGTTTTAACTGCTCTTAAATCACTCTTTAGTTAAAAATTATATTAGTGCTCTAGTATAATTATACTAAGGCTAGTACTATAGTCTATATAATATTAAAGGCAGCATTGAAGGCTAATATAGAAATAATATACCTATAAGAGCCCTTAGTAACTAGTAGTGAGATTAGCCACCTAAAATTCTTATTATACTAGCTAGAGTGCCCCCAGGAGCATGCCTAGATAGTAATAGCAGTAAGAAGAGATATAATAAGTAGAATAATAATTAAAGTTTATACAGATCTAATGAACCATCCTTATTTTATAGCAATAGATATAGTAGAGCACAGGAAATATACTAGAGTAGTAAACTGCTACAATAGTATACTCAAGCTAGCTTATACATATATTAGGGCAAGCCAGTGCAACTAGAGAGCCCTAACAGATATTAATTAGGACCCAATTATTAAAAGGAGATATCTAATTCTTAGTGATTTTAATATCTATAGCCCCCTATAGAATGCCTTAACTATATAAAGGAAAGATACAGAGCCTCTAAAACAGCTTATTAATAAATATAATCTATTTATTAATAATAATCTAAACATGCCAATAAGGCCTTATAAGGCTAGCCTCTCTAAGGACAGAGTTAGGAGTAAAAAAATACTTAATATCTTAATTATTAATCTTATAATCAGTAATTAAGCACTAGGGCTACTAAAAAGCTGGGAAATCAATTAAAAAGGCCTCACAATATTAAATTATCTAATTATTTAGGCCTCATAGGAGTCCCTAAAGGGTGAGAGTAATCTTTATAAAGTAATAATAACAAAGTAGCAGATAGACGCCCTTATAGAGAATACTAAAAGATTAAAAGCTATAAAGCATATCTAAAGCAGTCTTATTAGTATCTAACCAAGCCTAATAGACAGTTACTCCCCTAGAGATGTAGAAAGAGAAGCTAAACTAGTAGAGAAAGCTTTTACTACTATACTTAAAAGGCATACTAAAGAGATCAAGCTATGTACTTAATCTAAATACTAGTAGGGCCCCTAAACAATTAAAGCTTAGAAGACTTATTCAAAGGCCTATAAAGTATTCTATACTAGTAAGATTAGTGAGAATAAGCACTAAGAGGCTCAGAGAACCTATTACACTGCTATAAAAAAGGCAAAAAGAGAGTGTTAGAAGGCTTTCTTACAGGGGTTAGATAGAGATATATTAACTAAGCAAAAATAGTGCTAGGCAGTGCTCTGATATATTAATCTAAATTCTAGAAGCATCACCCCAGCCCTGATTAATCCAGAATCTAAGAAGGTAATAGCAGCTATATTTAGTAAGAAAGAGGCTATTTTTAGAGAGTAGGTCTTCCCACAGGCTCTAAAAACTAACATTAAGATAGACCTTTTAAAGCCTAATAATACCTATAAACTAGCTATAGAAAAGGCTATATATAGTGCCCTATTCAGCTAGGGGATTGAGAAGGCCCTAAGAATAGATTTACTCAATTTTAGAGTAATCCAGCTATTCTGGTAGCTTGATTAAGCCTATATTATAATACTTATTATATAATGCTTTAAGCTAGGGATCCACCTAAAAGTTTAGAAAACTGCTAAGGAGATCCTCTTGAGGAAATCTAATAAAGGGATTTATATAGTAGCTAAAACCTACTATATGATTAGTCTACTAAAGTGCCTAGACAAAATAATAGAAAAGCTAGTAATAAATCTTATTATGGACTTTATAGAGTTTCAGAGACTCTTTCATGAAGGCTAATTTAAAGGACACTGCTAGTATAGTGCTATAGATATTATAGTGTGCCTTATAAGCAAGATTAAGTGTGCTTAGGATGAAAGTAAGCTTAAGACATGCCTTTTTATAGATATTAAGGGGGCTTTTGATTATATAGTTAGGCATAGGCTTATAAATAGCCTCTATAGTATAGGGATAGATAGAGACTTAGTATATTAAATGGCCTTCTTCTTATTAGAGTAGTATACCTTGCTTATTATTAATAGGCATACTAATAAGGAGACTTCTATAAGTTTAAGCTTGCTCTAGGGCTCCCTAGTGTCCCTAATCCTCTTTATATTATATGTACGCCTCTTAGCAGCTATTATTAAAACTGCTGTTCTAGGGGTGCAAAGGCTATCCTTTATAGATAATCAGGGACTTGTTATAGTGGCTAGCTCTATAAAGAAGGTCTATAAGGTCTTATAACATGCTGCAAAGATAGCAGTAGAATAGGGGGTAAAGAATAGAGTCCAATTTGACCCTAAGAAAACAAAGGCCATCTTTTTTACTAGGTGGCGGAAAGCCTAGTTTAAGCAAAAAATTAGGGGGGCTAAGATCTAAATTAGAGATATAAAAGCCTAAATCAAGCCTAATATAATATATTAATTAGGTATGGTCCTTAACAGGCAATTATCCTTTTAAAACTACTACTTAATATGCCTACAGAAGGCTTAAAACACTAAATTATAGCTCTATATACTCTATAGGGCTAATGGCTTGACCCTAGAGCTAGTTTAATAACTATAATAGGCTATAATACAGGCTTAAGTGTTCTAGGGATCAGAATTATAGTGGCAAGGCTAAAAATCATAGGCCTAAGGCTTACAGTGCCTAATCAACTGTTAAGTAAGGGCTATTATAGGTATACTCCTAAAGATGCTAGTAGAGGCTCTAGTCCAGGAAGCCACCCTAGAGCTAATAAATATACTATTTAATATAAGAAAGGCTAAATATATAATAAGGCTGTTAGCATTACTAGAAGCTCATTTAATAGTGTAACTGCTCCTAGTGATACTTAAGTATAATAATATCTATACTCAGCCTAATAAGCAATCTCTAAACAATTAAAAATAAGCTTAGAGTAGGAATAAAGCACTAAAATAGATTAGCTAAAAGCTAGTAAAGCATCTAACTTAACACTTAACCAAAGACCCCTCTAGAAGGGTTAAGAGAATAGTAGTAAAAGCATTATTAGCATTCCTAAAGATAATCTAGGTAAAAGATACTAAGCAGGCACTGATTAAAGCAGTAGATACACTGCTTAGGACTATTCTCTAATCTAATAGCTCTAGGCAGAAGAATAGATATATAAGAGCTAGTATAGTGCTTTAAAGAATATTAGGGCCGCTATAGGAGTGCTTAGAAGTACTAATAGGCATAAGATATAAAGTTTTTGATATAAAGCTTATTAATATAGCCTTAATATTAGAATAGGTATTAAAAGGGCATTTCTTAAAGCCTATTTATGTTCTATTAAATGCTTAGAATGCTATAGAATGCCTTTAGACAATCTAGCCTGGCATAGGCTAGTCCTTAGCACTTAGAGCTTATGAAGCAGTCTCTAGGCTAGTCTAGAGTAGATATTTAGTAATGATATAATAGGTATCAGAGTATAATAATATTAAAGAAAATAAGCAGGTGGATTAAGTTATTAAAAGGGCTTTAGTTAAGCCTATAGAGCCTGGTTTTAAAGGCCTCTTATTAGTCTATATTAAGCATATATGTATTGTAGCAAGAAGAAAAGCAGTAAAGGATTAAGCCTGTAAGAATGCTATTCAAGAGGCCTATAGGCGAGAAAGAGCCTATAGGATGCTATAGGACTAAGGACTTGATAAAGTAGCTACAAAGATGTTAAAGCAGTTAGTAAGCTGCTATTACTAGTTAAAAACTAGATATACCTCTATAGACACCTATCTATACTAGATCAAGGCCCAGGACTCCCCAGAGTGTAGGACCTGTAGTGAGCCATAAAAAATAGTTTCTTATATTTTTTTTGAGTGCTAGAGCTGACAGGGGCCCTAGAGAGTATTATATAGAGGATTAATGGATGCTAGAGTCCCTCTACCTTCAGTGGTAGAGGATAGCCCTGAGGCTTGCCTTTTTAGTAAACCTAAAGCCACTAGGGTGTTGCTCTAGTTCATAAATAGTGCAGACCTCTTCTAGGATAAGGAGTAAGCTGCTAGGAAAGTGGAATTAGGGGATCATTAGGGCTAGAAAGCCCTAGAGGATTGGGAGGATATAGGGGTTGGATAGAGGGGTAAGCACTCTAGTGCTTAATTCAGCCACTTAGAGTGCCCTTACATGTTAGAACTAGGAGGGTTCCTTATAGGCATGAAGGCCTGTAAGCATGCCCAAAGGCCCTTGGCAGGTGTGCTGTATGGGGGCAAGAAAGTGCCCGGATCTGTGTAATGCCTGAGACTGATAGGGGAAAAAGCCCCCAGGGCCCCTAGGGCCACGGGGCCTAGCCTACGCTACACCTGCGTCTGTCATAGCCTGTAGTGCTCTATATGGACAATAAACTTGATTATTATTAATTAAGAAATAGATACTATAATACTTAAAAAAATAAAGCAGTAAATAAAGGCTAAAAACACAAAAGATGCTTAAATATCTAATAGACCCAAGCAGAGAACTATAGAACTAATCTTGCTTAAGGCAGGGAAATCTAAATTAAATAAGTCATTAATAGAAGAAAGAAGAATAGCTAAATAAAATTAAAAAGCAAATAAAATATTAAAGGAATTAATTAATATATAGTATATAGAAAACAAAGAAGAAATCTAAGAAAAAGAAGGAATCTCTGAGTTTCGGCACTTTTTGAAAAACAACACTTTTTACACGTTCTAGAGAGCCTTATAGGCTTCTCAGCACTGAAAAACCCCCATGGAGGTGTCACAGCGACCCCTAGAGGGCCCTAGAGCCCTTAAACCAATGGGGGGTGGGATTGGGGCAGTAGGTGGTCACTTATCCCAAACACCAGATAATCAGGCCCTGGAGGCACTGCTACAATTCCTAAAGCTAAGTGGCAGCAGGGAGTGCCTATTGGGATTAGATCAGTAGCTAGAAAGAGGCCTTGAGATAGCTCTATAGGCCTAAATAGCACCCCTAGCTACTAGAATAACTCCTGAAGAACAGCTAGTCTCAGGGCTCACTAAAGCTATATAAGGGCTAATAGGTACTATTAATAAGATTATCAATTCTGATTTTACTAGGAGCAACTACTAGAAATATATATACCAGGATTTATGCAGTGTAAATGCCTTTACTATAGTTCTTAGACCTTTAAAGGACTATATTATAAGGGCTATAACACTTATTGAAGTCTAATTAGCTAGGAATAAGAATATACTCAAGGCTTATATAGTCCTTGTACAGGCCTGTATCATAAAGATTAACTCTCTAGAGAAGACTATGCAAGTACTACAGCCTAGTATAAACCTAGTACCTAGCACTCTTCTAATAGATAATATTAAGGTAAGCAGCTCACTGCCAAGCCCTATTCCTAAGAATAGATTAATACCTGTATAAGCATATATATCGAATAAAACCTATAACTAAAGAACAAAGCTCTATCAAACCCTACAAGTCAAGGTCTTACAACAGAGTTCATTCAAAGTTCATAATAACT
>JBBVQN010000174.1:0-15712 GCA_038993655.1 Talaromyces verruculosus | reverse complement strand
TTTAGTTAGCCTAAGTCCACTTCCTGAAAGGGAATTGGCAGACCTTACATAGTCTATGACTGGTAAAAGGTCTCTAAAATGGAAGCATAAATAAATAAATAAATAAAACAAGACTTTATTATTCTATTACTTAAGAATATCTCTAAGCTATGTATTAAGCTTGCTATTAAGGCCTTTATCTATAATATATAAAATATAATCAAGGAAAGAGTCCTAATTATATATCCTAGTAAATAGAGTAATCCAGACTTTATACTAGAGTATAAGAAAATAATTTATAACTATTACTATCTTCATTATTAATACTCTAATACCTATAATCTATAGATCTAGCGTGCATACTAACAGGCTTATACCAAAAAGAAATGTACAGTTAATAAGGATCTATATCTTAGATACTACTACTATATACAAAAAGTAATAGAATAGAATCTATAAGGATTATAGTAATTGACCAAATAGGTATATTTATATAAAGAATTATATAAATTAGGTATTATACCTATGCTTATAAAGAGTCATTATACAGTAGAGAGTGTTAAAGATAAAATTAAGTTTCTTGCTCAGATATTCTTTTTAGCTATTCTAAAAGCTAATCTGTTAGATATACTAGATATAATATATTCTCTATAATTAGAATTTCTAGAGATTCTAAAGCATAAGATTAAGTATATTATTCTTTTAATATTATCTAATAAAGCTTCTAGCAAGGATATAATCCTAAATAACTTTTAATATAAGATTATTAATATATCTATAGTAATTAATACTTTTTATAAAATCTTTAATATCTATATCTGAACTAGCTATAACTGTAAGGCGGAGAGCTCGATACGGGGATAACCTCAACACGGAAGCTATATCACGTGCTTCGTTTCGCCCTAGGGTTGCTGAGTCAGCAACCCAAAGCGCGCACGAATCGAATATGTAAATAGTTACGATTCGGACAGAATCTTAGAAGGTAGTAAATAGCTATCTTACAAATCATACCCTACCCTTAGGGTTCTTCTATGAAATAAAGCTACTTCATATCTTACTATTACGCTTCCTATCTACTCTCTAACAGTCTATTTGCTTCCCTTGAGAAGGAGGCCTAATTATAAGAAATAAAATAGCTATATATCACAGCAATTAACTTAGCTCCTAGCAGGCTCCTGATACCCCTATAGGAGATTATAAATTAATAATAACCCTTACTCTAAACCCTCTAATAGAGCAGGAAATATTGAACAAATTAGCAATAATTTATACTGAAATCTCTAATAAAACTATTACTAAATAATTAAATAAAACAATCTCTTTATTAAATTCTATCCTTGACCTAGTAAGATCTACTACATTCTATACAGCAGAAGAGCTTTATATTTTTATTCTAGCTTAATGACAGGCCTTTAAGGCTTAAATTAAGAATAAAAAGGCATAATATAAATAGGAACTTAAGGCTGAGATTCTACTTATTATAATTTATATATTAACAGAACTTTTAAAGCTAATAGCTATCTTATTTTAGAGTAAAGGAAACAAGTTAAATAATAATTATAATACTTCTATTAAATCTAGTACTCTTGGAGATTTAATAAAGATTAAAAAATCTATCAAAGCTGCTTTTAGAGTAAGAAAATATTATTATAAATTATTCTTATCTATAAAGGAATAGGAAAAGAAGCCTTTAACAGTTAATATTAAGGAATTTAAAAGCAATTTAATAGATAAAAAAATAGTTTATAATATTAAAATATAGAACTATTTTAGTTATTATATATAGTATTATAATATTAGTAATATAGATCATAAATATATCCTAATAGCTGAAGAAACTCTTAGTAATAATATAGCTAAAAAGTGGTATATATTTAAATAAGATAGTTATAACCCAGAAAATATAATATAAGATGAATTCAATATATTTCTAGTCTAATATATTAAGAATCTAAGGATCCTAGGTATTAAGGCTGAAGGCAAGATTAAAAAGGCTATATAATATAAATAGCAAACTATTACTGATTTTAATATCTATCTAAGAAGCTGGGAATAATATATTCTAAATCTCTTAGATAAAGTATAATAAAAGGTATACTTATATGCAAAGATTTTTAACTTTTTTTATATCTTAGTTATCTTATAATACTCAGATAAATTAGATAATTATGACTATTTTATAGTATAGCTATAGACTCTTAAGAATAACTTATTAAAGAGACAAGCAGAGCTTTAAAAAAAATAAAATTATTAAAATAATAATAATTCTAGCAGTAGAGACAGAAACCTATTTCCTATATTTTTAAGCTTAGATTAATAATAATCTAGATAAGCAAGAGATTATAAATAGTAAATCTATAGTTTAAATTATAATAGTAATCAATATAAATTAGATAAACTATTTTCTGGATTAGATAACTCTAATTACAAGAAGTAATAATAAGATAAAGATATTATATATAATTATTATAAGAAGAAGAGCTACATCAAACTTTAATACTAGAATAAATATTTAGAACTAAAACCTAAATAGGCAAGTTAGAAGTAACTTATTAATCAGATTCTTAATACTACTATATTTCTATCCTTACAAAATATATAATAAAAATATAGACTTTATATATTTATTTATATATATATTAAAACAAAGCAAGAACTAATAAAGATTCTTATATTAATTAATAGTATAGCTAATAGCAACTTTATTAGCAAATTATAGACTTATTAGAACAAGATTCAACTTATAGTATGTGCTATAATGGCTAAAGCTATTAACAGGCACAAGATTGCTATATATAGAAAGGCTATATTAAATATAACCATACTAGACTCTAAGAATATGATAAGAAAAATATTATTATTATATTATATAGTTAATATAATAAAATATGACCTTATTCTTAGCATTCTATAGTATATTACAGCTAACCCAGACATTTTCTGGATCTAGAGAGAATAATATTACTAAGATAAAATATCTATAGCTATAGTATTAAAGTACTACTATTCATAAAACAGTATAATCTAATATTAGGAAGCTGATCTGGTAAATCTTCATAACCTAGATATACTTAAGATTATTTCTATATATAAAGTAAAGAGAGAGTTGCTAGATAGAGTTCAGGCTTATATTATTAAATCTATTAAATCATTAATTAAAGCTATAAATTTATTAGCTATAATAAAGGTCAAGAAGCTTCTAGAGTATATAAAGCCTTTTATAGATATATTCTTAGAAGAATAAGCTATAGAATTACCTCTTTATACAGAACAGGATTATACTATTGATATTAAATTAAGCAAGGATCCTCTATATTAGTCACTATACTATCTTAGTTTAAAAAAATTAGAAGTATTACAAGAATATCTTATAAAGAACCTAGCTAAAGAGTAGATTTATAAATTAAAAAGCCTAGCTAGAGCTTCTATCCTATTTATACTAAAAAAGGACAGCAGTCTATGTCTCTATATTAATTATTAAGAGTTAAATATGATTATAATCAAGAATTATTACCTATTTCCTTTTATTAGCAAGACAATTAATTGATTAGCTAGAGCTAAAATCTATACCTAACTTAATCTGTGAGATGCATACCACTATATCCAGATTAAGGAAGATGATAAATGGAAAACTATGTTTTATATACATTATAGGTATTATAAGTACACTATAATACTATTCAGTCTGGCAAATATACCAGCCACATTCTAGGTGTACATGAATTGTGCTCTAGCTAATCTATTTGATATATATTATGTAGTATATTTTAATAATATTATCATCTATTCATAAGATAAATTATTATATGCAGATAATATGCAGTAAGTAATAGAACAATTATAATAGTATAAGCTATATACTAAACTATTAAAATATACTTTTGAGAAAACTAAGATTTAATTTCTTAGATTTATTATATCACTTGAAGGTATATATATAGAATTAAAATAAATTACAATAATTCATAATTAATCTATTTTATAAAATATCTAAGAGATCTTCCAGTTCATTAGATTTATAAACTTCTATTATTGTTTTATAGAAGGCTATTTATAAATTATTATATTCTTTATTAATATAACTAAAGATCACAAATAAGCTTAAAAAAAATTAATAGTAGATCAAGAAACTAATACCAAGTTTATATAAACTAAGAAGGTGCAAAGAGCTTTTAATCTACTTAAGAAAAAGTTTACTATTACTCTATTTCTGAGATATTTTGAACTAGAACTACTATTATAGATTAAAATAGATATATTAAACTTTGCTGTTTCTAGGATCCTAAGTTAATTATAGTAAAATAATTATTGACACTCTATTGTATACTATTTATATAAGTTAACAGGCCTTAAAGTAAGGTATAAAATCTATAATTTAAAAATATTAGCTATTATTAAAGTATTTAAGCACTGGTAATACTACCTTAAAGGCAGTATATAATTTATATCTATATTAATAGATTATAATAACCTAATCTACTTTATAACTATAAAGAAACTGAATTATAGATAGGTTTGTTAGGCTGAGAAACTCTCTATGTTTGACTTTAATATTAAGTACCAGCTTGGGATTAAAAATCCTGTAGATATACTAAGCTGTAGACCTAACTATAATATTAATAATAAACTAGGTATTACTCTCCTGCCAACCTTACAAGAGAAGCTATGTTATAGACTCTATTTAAACCCTAAACTATATCCTTAAACCAAGAGCAGTGATGAATTGAATCTTACTTCTGTGTATCTAGAGAAGTAAAAGGACCCTTCTTATATTAATAATCCTATATCTTTGACATCTTGAAACACATATTGAAGATAGAAATATATTAATAGTAGTCTGGATAATCTAGAAATCTTAACTCTATAGTCTATAGTGCTAGCAGCTATATAGGCTGAGACTGCCTATTTAGATATATTAGAAGAGCTTATAGTCCTAATTTATTATTATTAATAAGCAGACATACTTGCTGAATTAATAAAGAAGTATCTTATAAATCTAGAAAAAAAGATAAAACAGAAAGACTAGTTAATCAGATTAGATGATCTATTATATTATAAAAATACTGTATATGTTTTTTTAGACTATACACTTAGACAAGAAATCTTAAAGATAAATTATAATAACCTTTAAGAAGGCTATTTCAGCCTAGAATAGACTTATGAAGTTATTAGTAATAAGTATTACTAGTATAGTTCATATATTAATATATAATACTATATCTAAATCTGCAACCTATACTAGTAAATAAAAATATATTAGTATAAGAAATATAGATTGCTAAAACTATTTCTAAAACTAAGTAAGCTATTTGAGATTATAACCTTGGACTTTATTATAGATCTTTTATTATTAAAGTAGAAAGGCAAGATATATAACTTAATCTTTATTATTATTAAACTATTAATAAAATATATAATTTATTTAGCTATTATGAAGAATACTATATCTGAAGACTTAGCTAAGATTCTATATAATATATTAGTTAAGTTCTTTATAGTCCTAAAATATATAGTCAGTGACTGAGCTAAGATTTTTATATTTATATTTTAAAAGATATTTTATTAGCATATTAGGATAAAATATAAGCTATTTATAATATTTTATTCTTAAATTAATAGACAAATAGAGAAACAAAACTAAACCCTAGAGCACTTTATATATATATATATTAACTTTAAACAGGATAATTAAGTGAGATAGATCCTTATAGCTTAGCATATATATAATAATTCAAAGTATAATATTACTAGAATGACTCTAATAGAGGCCCTTATAAGTTTCTAAGGTCAGATTTAAATTAATATTGAGGATCAGCTGCTATCTAAAAATAAGTTCAATAAAGACCCTAAAACAGATATATAATAAGCATTAAAAAGAGTAAGAAATACTATAGAATATACTAAAGCTATATAAGAGTAGAGATCTAGACTCTAAGACTTATTATAAAAAGCAGCTAAAGTGTAAGTATACTATTATAATTACTACTACATGGACATACAGTTCTAAATTAGTAATTAAATTATACTCTAAATAATAAATATTATACTATTAGGAGGCAAGAAGAAGTTTAATTTAAAATAGATTAGACCCTTCTAGATAATTAATATATAAGAAATAAATATCTATAAGTTAATACTCCCATCAAGGTTTTGTAAACTATATAATATATTCTATATCTTACTGCTTGAACTATTTCAGAACAGCGCTAGAAATCCAACATCTTTAAAAAAAATACTAGTTAATAATTATCTAGAGTATATAGTAAAGAGCATTTAAATAGTATAAGATCTATTAAAGAATTATAAATATTATATCAAATAGCAAGAATACTCTGATAATAAATATATATAAAAGCCTCACAAATTAGTTAAGGATATTATAGCTTTTAAGGCCTTTTTACAGAATCTATATAAATTATAAAATGCAAAATAAAGAAGAAGAATTATTTATTAGTAAAAACTAGTTATAAGAATAAAATAAGCAAATCATAAATAATTCTAAACTAATTATATGAATAGAATAGCAGGAATTACAAACAACCCCAAACAGAAATAGATCCCAAATTGAAAAGCTGAATTGAGATTAGTTATAGTATATATACATAAAATAAAAGACAAAATAAGAGTGAATTATTTATTATTCTTAATCTTATAAGTCCTATAAATTGTTAGTAAAATATATTAAGAAATATTAAAGAATCTTATTAAATCTACTCCTAAACAGACTTGTAAATTATAGTATAAAGATTCTTTAGAATATTAAGATCTTTTACTATACTATAAAATATTATAACTAATTTATATTCTATTTTAATAATGTAGATAATCAGAGCAGGAATAATATTAAAAAAAGAATTAGATAAAGCAAGTATACTTAACTCATACTTTATAAAGTGTTTCTTAGACCTAGATTTAAGAGTTAATATATAATTTAAAAGATTAAGAGCTATCTGTTAGATATGATTTATATAATTTTTCAGTTTAAACTGATTGTAAATAGCGTTCATATTATCTATAAATTCTATAGGAATCTGAAAGTGAGTTAGTAGGAAATAGACTGAACTATACTATAGGATATACTAGAATATATAGTAAAATATGCTTATATGTATAAATATTATACTATAAGTTAATACTAATTTATATCTTATACTTGATATTATAGTAGTAATTTAGATATTACACAAATAAATTATTAGTAATATTATAAATATACTTGTAACAGAGCATAGAATAAATATTACTAAGAGAATAAATTATATCTGCCTTTATCTTTAGAACTAGAACTTAAAGATAGGTTTTGATAGGTGATTTAGAAGATAATTTAATTTTAGATATAAACCCCACTTCAAACAGCTTAGATAAAGCAGTTTAATATCAATAGTATTTCTTTTTCTGTTTCTTACACTTTAACACTGACTCTATGGGTGATTTAGGAACCTATTTCTCCTTTAAACTACTCTTTAATAGCTTAGTAAAACAGCCTTAGAATATCAGAGCTGGGACATAAAATGAGCTAGAGGTATAAGGCAATCTACCTTATGTAATAGGCTTTGAAGTAAACAATATAGCAGGCTTTATAAAGGAAATTATTCTATATATTTTATTAGCTGTGTCAAGACAATATTTAAAAAAAGAGAGATAAATCATGCTAAATCATAAAGACAAATTGGAGATATAAAACAACAGACTTTAAAGGCATACTTATAATATAGAAAATAGACTTGCTATAATACCAGAAATAATACTAATAATATAAAGAAATAAGAAACAAAAGCAATATAGCATAAGGGAATGAATGCTTAACCTAATATAAGCTTAAATAATGCTAATAAAGCGCGGCAAGCTTTAGGAATATATCCAAACATAAGAATAAAGGCATATTAAATAGCTAAAATAAGTATAAATCTGCTCAATATCTAAAACATGCTGTAAATAAAGTAATAGAAGTAGTATTAAAGGAAATAAGGTGTGTATATTCAGAAATAAGAAAGAAAAGTAGCAGAAACAAGCAATAGAAGTAAAGGGAAATGTATATATATCTTATAATTTATAATAAAGGAGAGAAGAAGAAGAAAAATCAATAAATAAAATTAAAATAAAGAAATACTGTATTATAATAGCAGGCAGTTATCTTGAAATTTATTATATTATTATATAGCTGTCTTATAGACAAGTCGCAACCATCCCGCATATGATATAGAGATGAGCTGTGAGGACTCAGCTCTAAAAGAGGGAGATAGCTATAAGGCGGAGAGCTTAATATAGGGATAACCTTAACATAGAAGCTATATCACGTGCTTTGTTTCGCTCTAGGGTTGCTAAGTCAGCAATCTGAAGCGCACATGAATCAAATATATAAATAGTTACAATTTGGACAGAATCTTAGAAGGTAGCAAATAGCTATCTTACGAATCATACCCTACCCTTAGGGTTCTCCTACGAAATAAAGCTACTTCGTATCTTACTATCACGCTTCCTACCTACTCTCTAACAATAACCTAATATACTTTTAATATTCAATTATTATTATGCTATGTAAAGGGGGTGAGAATTAGGATTACTATATATTAAAATTATACTATTTAGTAGCTTTACTTAATATACTTAATAAATTCCTTAAAGCAATTATTATATAATAAATTAGTTATACTATAGAGATAGAGGGCCTGCTTCTAAAAAGCTATTTTAAAGATTAAAAAGAAATCTTTACAGACCATATAATCTAGATTATATTGGACTATATTTATAAAGCTTAAGAAACTAGCCTTAATATAGTATTAATGCTTTTACTAGATATTTTTAGTGTATATAATAATATATATTATATACACCTCCTGCATAATATATAAAAGCACTGACTTAGCTATTTTATGGTATAGGTAAAAGCTTTCCTTATAGATTAAAGCACCTAGATCTAGATCCCAGAAAGGATCTCAGACTAGATTTCTATATTAACTAATATCCTATAAGGATCACTAATCTTACTAATCCTATATCTTATCTACAATACTAATCTGATAGAGGACTGCATAGATCTTGTAAATTATATATTTATTAATAGCTGGGTCAATAATATAGCTATAATAGTAATAACCTCTAATATATAAGTAAAATTATAGATTAATAAACTTAATATTATATCTTTATTTTTAATTATAATAAATACTAGCTTATTTACTTTATAAATCTATAGAGTATAACTAAACTAGAGAAATATCTAATTATATTACAACACAACAAAGTCAAAGAAGCAGAAGATAAGATTAAATATTTTAAAGTATAGCTTAATATCAAACTTATTTTTAAGTATTATTATAAATAGATAGTTACCAAAACAGGTACTAGCTTTAAAATATTATAAGGTCTAGCTAGATCTATATAAAGAGTAGCACTAGGCTTAATATAGTAAACCTATCAAGTAATTATAATCCTATAGATATTATATAAAGCTATAGTATAATACTAACTAGATCTTATAATATAAAGACAGGTCACCACTATAATCTATAATTTTATAATAATCTAAAAATGTGCAGCCTGCCTAATCAATAATGTATTTTATATAATTATAGTAGAAGCTCTAAATATAGAGCTATACCTTCTATCTATCTAATAACAGCTGGACCAGCTCACTAAGATAACTATAGTTTAGATCTATATAGGACTGTCCTATAGTATCCTAAATAGTATACTTATAAAAAGAATAAATAAGAAGCTCACACTCAGCAGTTACACTCTTATGGAGGCTTATGCTTGGAAGATAAATAAATATTTAATAGCTCCTTTAGATATTTTAGCAGGACTATAGAAGAGCTATAATATATATATTTAAGCGCTATGGCATGAGCTTTTAAAGATGATAATCAATAAGCATGAAAAAGCTATCTTAGTCTATAATTTAATGCTTAAAGCAGATTCTTATATAATAGTATACACAGACAGAAGTGGTTATTAAGGATATATTAGGGCAGCAGCAGTCATTCTATCAAGAAATATTTAAATTATAGAGTGTATTAGAACAGAATGCATATTAATAGTATATATAAAAGAAGTATACAGCATCAAATTTATATTCAAAAGCCTGATCTAGCTTATACTAGTATAGCCAATTAAAGAATCAGTTATCTTCTCAAATAGCTAAGCTGTGCTCTAAATACTATAGAATCTGCGAATGGTCTCTAGTTAAAAGTATATTCAGGATTATATATAGCTTCTGCAAGAATATAAGAACATTAGTATTAATATAATATTACAATAGATTCTAGGATATAAAAGAATTTTAGGGAACAAGACTATAGATTATACTATAAAGAAAGCAGTAGTCAAAGGGATATGTAAAGGCTGATTCCATCGCGAGATTGAGAAGGCCAATCTGATTGCTTGAAGGATTGATGCCCTTGATCTAAGGCAGTAGCATAGAAGCCAGCAGTTGGGTAGAAGTCATATAATTCTGGTAGCCCTACTATATAGTGCTGCTTAGACATCCTACTATATATGTATATAAGCAGCAAAGATCCTACAACAATTATAAAAGGGGATCAAGTGATTATTCTTCATAATAATTATACTACAGCTTTTTGCTTGCTCTTAGTATATGTATACTATCTAGTTTCTATAGTAAACAGCTTAGTAAGTATTCTATAGTCTATATCCACATTTGGACTATTATTCTATCTATATTATTATATTATAATCACTTTATCTACAAAACCCTTTGTTGAATTGATTTACTATAATAAACTTATATTTTATATGCAATTATTAAGCCTCTATAGGGGCTAGTAATAATTACTATTAAGGAAATCTCTCTTTATTATAATATTTAAGTAGTATAGATTCTACTAAAGAATCTTAGAAGACTATTTAAAAGATTTAATCTTTTATTAAGACTCTTAAACTAGAAGAAGAATTTTTAAGAATTTAAATTATTAATCTACTATTTTAGAGCTAATATAAAGGTTTTTTATCTTTATAAAAATAAGCTATAGCCTTAATTTAAATAGTCTACTGTCTAGATCTTAAGACATAAGCACTCTAAAGAATCTAAAAAAAAGATATAGCATAGCTAGACTACTATATAAGAATAAATAGCTAAGATTTTAAGCTAATTAATTAATTAATCCTCTATTCAAGAAGCTTTTATTCTTTTAATATAAATAATTAATTAGCTTGCTTCTTTATCTTTATATTTTGAAATTATTTTACCTCTAACTACAACCTATATTATTTATAAAAAACTAGCTTTAAAGCCCAAACCAGATTGCTTTAAGTTGAAGAATTCCTAGGAATATAAATACTAGATAGAAGATATTAAGAATAACTTTATTAAATATATATACTCTAAGATAGAAAAAATATTGATTGTGGCTGTCTAGCTAAAAGATAAATATCAGATATAATAGATAGAATATAAGAAGATTTTAGACCTAGCCTAATTTATATTTAATAATTTTATTAAATAGATCAAAGCTTGTATTAAGATAAGAATAATATAGTCTTTTAATATTTATATAGATCTTGAAGAATTCAAGGCTTTTAAAATAGATAATCTATAAATATTCTACAGCAAATTTTTTTATTTATATAATTAGAATAGGATAAGAGCTTAGATCAATAATTAAAATAAGATTATAGTTTTTATTATTAAGCTTCTCAACTAGCTAAAGCTAAAATTCCTAGATTAAAATATAGACTTTTAGGATATAACTTTATATCTTAAAGAGATTACTTAATTATAGAAGTTGTATAAAAATAAATAGATTATATTTAATAAGGTATTAAAATATAACTATAATAATCTAAATAGCCTAAAGGATAAGTCTTTAAGAAGAAGATTAAACAAATAAAAATATATAAATAATAAGAATTATAAGGGTAAATAAACTTCTAATAGTAATAAGAAATTAAATATCAAGGATAAGAATCCTTTGTTTACTTATTATTATTATAATTAAAAGAGATATTAAAGTATAGACTATTTTATTATTTACTATTATAATAGTTCTAAGCTGCTATTAAAAGAAATAAAATAACTAAATTCTTAATTTAATACCTTATTATAAAAGGCCTAAGAGGGATAAGATAATAATAAAGACTATAATATTTATAAAATATAATAAGGATATATAATAGTTACTAATCTAAACTAGTCTAAAAAGAAAGATGAATATATAATATTAATTGACTTGAGTCTAAATCTCTTAAAAATATAATACTATCTAACAGGTATATTAGATATAAAGGGAGATTTAAATTTTATATTATATTAACTTCTTCTTAATACTAGTTAGTAATTACTATTAAATCTTCTACCTTCTATAGAATTTATTAATAATATATCTATAATTAATTATAGTAATACTATAATCCCTATCACTATCATTGATTATTGAGAAGTTATTAAATTATATAAATAACTATTTACTATAATTAATATAATAGGATTTAATATAATTCTTAGCAAGCTATAGCTTTATTATAAAGAACTTATGATTATTAGCTTCAAGAATTATACTTAGAGATTCTATTACAAAGTATTAAAATTATAATTTATATTAATAAAATACTTTATAAAGATTATAACTAAAGACTTTTTTTACTTACTAGTTTTTAGTTTTTTTAAGTTATACTAAAAGCTAACTTTTCTTTCTATGTACTAGGAATACCAAGATATATTTTTAGAAATAAAAGCTGCTAAGTTACCTTTCTATAAGATAGAATATAAGATTAAACTTTAATCTAACTTTATTATGCTTCTATATAGACTTTTATATCTATACTTAATAATAGAATTAGATCATCTGTTGTACTATTTTAAGGAGATATAATAAAAGGAATAAATTTAATCTTCTACTAGTCTTATAGGCACTTTAATCCTTTTTATTAAAAAATTAGATGGAAATTTATAAGTCTATATTAACTATTGAGGTCTTAATAAGATAATAGTTAAAAACCAATATCTATTGCTTTGTATTGATAAAATATTAGATAGATTAGTAGATATAAAAATATTTATAAAGATTAATCTTTAGAATGTCTATTACTAAATCAGAATTAAGAAAGGAGATAAATAGAAAACTGCATTCTACATCTAATATAGCTATTATAAGTATTTTATAATACTCTTTGAATTAATAAATATACTAGCTACTTTTCAGTCTTATATCTATAAAATAATAAAAGGGCTATTAAATAACTTTATTATTATTTATTTAGATAATATCCTTATCTTTTCTAAGGATAAAAAATAATATAAAAAGTATATCAAATAGGTGCTTAAATGGTTATATTCTATAAACTTATATATAAAACTCTTAAAGTATAAATTCCACTAAAAGAAACTAAGATTCCTTAGATATTTAATAAATAATTAAAGCATTTTAATAGATAAAGACTGAGTCTAAGCAATTTAGGAATAGCTTATACTAAAAATTATTAAAGATATTTAGTCTTTTATAGGATTTATAAGATTCTTTTAGAAGTTTATTAAGAACTATTTAATTATTATTACTTTATTGATAAATATGCTTTATAAAATTAATAAATATCTAAAGAAGTTCTTTAAGCTTATTCTAGAAGCTATATAATTCTTTAAAATATTAAAGAAAGCTTTTACTAATTTACTTTTTATTAAATATTTTAATCTTGAAAAATCTATATTGGTTTAAATTAATATATTAAAATAAAGAATAGATATTATTATATATTAATTTATAGACAGGAAGATTCTATTATAGTACTATTTAGACTAGCAACTGGTAGCTTTTATATTATATAAGTTTAATGTTATTTAATAAAATTAGAAAGTTTATGACCAAGAACTTGGTGTAATTATATATATATTTTAGAAATAGAGGTACTATTTAGAAGGAAATAAGCATAAGATCTAAGTTTAAACTGATTATAATAATCTACGATACTTCTTCAAGGTAAAGAATTTGAATATTAAATAGATATACTAGGCCTAATATTTAGCTATATATAACTTTGTTATTAAATATAAGCTAGGGTTTTAAAACCCAGCTAATACTTCTAGCAGGTATTCTAACTTTTTAGAAGGAAAGAAAGAAATAGATATAGATTTACTTCTAATTTTATAATAAAAGTTATAACTATATATATTGTTAGTGATGTTTTTGTATAATTATTAATTATAGGGTTATCAGTTTAGCTATTTGCTAGTCCTATATAATATACTATTAGATAAAATTATGAAGTCTATTATAATAATTTCTGATAAGGTAATTAATTGATCTAGATCAGGATTAGTTGTTATAATAGTTTTATTAAAGACTAGTTGGTCAGGTTTAATAGCTATAATAATCTTAGAGAAGATTAATCATTCTAGAGAGGGTACTGTAATAGTATCTATAAGGACTAATTAGATTAATAATTTAATAATAAAGATAGTTCTTGATTATAGGTTAATTAGATATTTAGATATTATTATAAGAATAAGCCTTCTAGAAGAAGATATATGTTCTAATAATCTACTTAGTAAGGATCTTATTGAAGGTAAAAAGGAAGATTTAAAATCTATTCTAAAAATTATTTTAAATCTACTCTAGAAGCCTATTAAGCAGATATAGATTAAGCTTAAGAGTAGTATATTAGAAGAGTAATTATAGATTCCTTTTAAAAATAGGCAGGGAGAGTATTGATTTTTTAGAAACTACTTATTCTATTTATTTGCCTTAGAAAGTATGAAAGATAAAGATATATTTAAAATACTGAGGCTTATTCTCTTAAAGAATATTTAAATTATATAAAGAGAAGATATCCTTACTTAGAGAAAGAAGACTAATCTTTAGATTTTAAGCCCTGATGGTAGTGTCCTGGAGTTTTTATAGAAATTTTAAGATAATATTTTATATAAAAATAATATAGTTTATATACTAAATGATTTAGTATTAAGATCAGTGTTGTTGTAGTAATATTATAATAATCTAATTATTAGCTATTTTAGCATCATAAGGACTATAGAATTCTTGAAAAGAAAGTTTTATTGGCTGGGTATAATTCAAGATATTGCTGAATATATAGCAATTTATAATACCTATTAATTGAGAAAGATATATTATTATAAGCTATATAGTAAGCTATAATTATGACCTATTCCTGCTGGACCTAGTGATAGTATTTTATTTGATTTGATTATAGATCTTCTGCTAAGCATACACAATAGTACTGTTTATAATATGATATTAGTTATTATAGACTGATATACTAAGTATATATAGTTTATTACAACTATAAAGAAGCTTAAAGCTAAAGGTTTTGCTATATTAATATTTGATTTAGTATTTAGCTATATAAGCTATCTATATAATATTATATTAGATTAGGGATTGATTTTTATTAGTTGTTATTAGAAAGTATTATATTTTTAACTTAGGGTTTAATAAAGATTATTAATAGCATTTTATCTATAAACTGATAGATAGATGGAATATATAAATTAAGTTCTTGAATATTACCTATAGATATATATAAATATAAGATAAGATAATTAGGTATTATTATTATTATTATTATTATTCATATTTAACGTCTATATGCAACCTTATGGGTTATGACAGACACGAGTTCGGGTAAGGCCCTAGGCCCTAGGGTCTAGGGGCTCGACCCCTGATAATTTCCAACAGTATATTACTCAAGGCGTTAATCTCGCCCCTATACAGCGTACCCGCTAGAGACTTTTGGGCATGCTTATAAGCCTCCTTGCCTATAT
>JBBVQN010000173.1:0-11123 GCA_038993655.1 Talaromyces verruculosus | reverse complement strand
GCCAAGCTTAAGTATTAAGGTGCCCAACCCCCTATTCAACACCCTCATCTTCCCACTTCCTTAGGGTTTCCCACCCCTATTAATCCCCTGATTCTGCCTCTTTAGCAATACAAGCAGTATCCCTAAAGAGGTTAATACTGCTGAGGAAATAGAGCAACACTGGTATAGCCCTAGACTTATTAAAAAGACATGCCTCTAGGGCATCTTCTACTACTATAAGTAATAGGACTCCAGCATCAGTAAGCTCTTAATAGAGGACTTTTCTAAGCCCTGAGCACCTACAGCACTCAAAAAGGATATAGGAAGTTATCTCTTATAGTACTCTATAGGCCTTATACTCTAGGAAGTCCTAGGTGCTAATTTAGTGTAGATATAAGCCTATTAGAGCATGCTTAATCTTCAACTAGTAATAATAGCTAGCCAAGTGCTTTAGTATCTTCCCAGCAGCCCTATCCAAAGCCTAATCTTGTAACATTTTATAGGCCCTTCCTTACTAGTAAGACCCTTAAATAGTATTCTTATAGATTTAATCTTATATTGCTTTCCTCCTTACTTTAGTACAGGTATATTTAATCTAAGCTAACAATAAGCCTTTAAAGCTAGGCTTAATAGGCTTGATAGTAGCATGTTTAATAGCCTAATCTATTTGCTTATTTCCTTCCACTCTAGTATGTTTAAATACCCATTATATTATTACTAGATAACTGCTAGAGGCTAAATATAATACCACCTTATAAGCCCTAAGAGCTAGAGCCTATCCAGGACCTAGCTTTATTATTTTAAAGTGGTTGATAGTATTTTAGGTATCTAGAAAGATATAAATAGGCCCTAGAAGATGCTTATTAAGTATCTATTCTAGTACTGAAGCAACAGCTACTAATTCTATATCAAAAACCTTATGTCTAGTACCTATAGACACTTCTAGGCTCTCCTATAGAGCCTTAGATATTAGCTAGAGTGCTATATCAACATCTATATACCTACTTTCCTGCCTAGAGCTATTAGACTAGAGGGTAGTCCCTAGGTGCTGTTTACTTGCCTCTCTAAGCACTATCTTAGTGTTAGTAATTTAGATTAACCTTGGAAAGGCTTCTTATACCCACTCTAATATCTATTCAATTCCTTTAGATAGATCCTTGATTAGGCATTATACCAGGTATTTCACTAGTTATTAACCTATCCATTTAGGCGCTTTAGTCCCATTTTAAGCCTATTCTTAGTTATCTAGGGGCTGCTCTCCAAGCTAGGCATAGATATCATTATACTGGAATATAATCAGGAGTAACTATGCTGTTAGGTATATATTAGATAATACTAGAAGCTTTACTATATATTTAGCCTTTCTAGTGTTTAATAATATATTTGCTAGCTCTAAGGCCATCTTATAAATCAAGGCCTCTATTAGTGCCTTTAGAAGCATGCTTATAATAGCTCTTGCTTAGTAGTTGATAAAGTATTATAGGCCTTAAGCCTATATTTTTTAATCTTATTACTATAGCTTAGATCCTCAAAGAGCCTGGGCTTATATAATAGCTTATTAGAGCCTTTAGATAAGTTTTAGAATCAGGCTATTAGCCCTACAAAGCATATATAGTTATATCTTAGTATCTATAGCCTTCTAGAGGCATATAGAATAGTAGTACTAAAGTATTAACTGCCTATCTAGGATTATACCTAATTAGTATACTATATCATGCTTAACCTTAGCTATAATCCCACTAATAGTAATCTTAGCACTTTTAATCTTATCCCTAAATCAATTCTTATATATCCTCATAAAGAAGGTTAACTCTGTTTTATCTAGGTCAAATTAGACTCTATTTTTAACTCCCTATTCCATTGTGATCTTAGTAGTATATTATAAGGTCTTACAGGCCCCTTTTATTAATTTAGCCACTATAATAAGTCTCTGATCATCTATAAAGGATAGCTTTTTAATGCTTGGAACTATAGTCTTAATAGCAGTTGCCAGTAGCTATATATATAATATAAAGAGGATAGATAATACTGATAAGCTCTGAGGCAAGCTAGAGTTAATAAGGGCCTCTAGACCTAGATAGCTATTAATAATAAAAAAAGCTTGTTAATTAATTAAAAAAAAAACTACTTAGTGTATTAAATCTCTATCTAGCTCTGCCTCCTAGAGACTTCCTATAAGCTTGCTCCCTACTATATGATTAAAGGCTCTCTTAATATCTATAAATAGGCATGCCCTAATCTTATAATTCTTTTAAGCCTACTTAATCTTACCTATAAGGTATATTACAGCATCTATTGCAGAATGCTGTTAACGCCCCCTAAATTAGCCTTTATAGAATAATCCCTTAGACTTTATAAATTCTATAATTAATTCCGCTACTAGCTTCTCTACCACTTTACCTAGGCACTTGAGCAGGCTTATAACCTAGTAGTACTTTACTATTATATAGCAGACTTTATTAAGCTTCTATAGAAGTATCCCCTTAGTAGTTTTCTAGGTCCCAGAGTGTATCCCAAGCCTAAGATATTATCTAATCAGTATTATTATACAGGCCTGATCTAGTCGCCAAAGCAGTTAGATAGTATAGAAATTAAATAAATTAATCCCTGGAGCCTTCTTAATCTCTTAGCTAAAAATTGCCTCCTGTATAGCTAATTCTATTATTAGGTTATAGGTGTCCCTAGGCTCTGGAAAATTAATATTAGCATCTATTTTTAGGGCTTATAGAAAGGCCTACTCCCTGAAAAGGGCCTTTTTTTCCTTAAATGTAGCTGCTATCACCTATCCTGTCTCTGGGTGAAGAAGAGCTGATATAATACTATTAGTAATAGGCTTAGTATAGTGTAAGGCTATCTAACACCACTTTTCTTCTACTATTAAGCCTTTATCTGCTCCTTATAGAAAGACCTCTTAACACTTCTTTTTTACTTACTATATAGCAGCGTAATAGGCCTTCTAGGCTTCTTGGTAGTCTTTCTTGCTGAGCTCTCCAGCATGATATATCTTATAGGCCTTTGTATAGACTCCTTAAGCCTTAATCATTTAAGGACCCTACTAGTGCTTTAACTAGGGATAGAGCCTAATCTCCTAGGCATGTGCTTTAAGCACTTTAATAAGGGAGTTTTCTATTAATATGGCCTCATTTTCTATCTCCCCTGGAGAGTAGTTGTCTATTAGGCTTATATAAGCACTTATAAGCTTTCTTCAGATATACTCTGTTGCCTCTATCTCTTCTGCGTCCCTTATTAGAGTATTAATATTCTACCTGGTTACTATTGCTTCTTAAGGGCTGGATTCTTTTTTTAAGGGCTTTTATAAGGTTTAGATAATTAGGTAGTCTGATATAATCAGATCTAGTTACCTAATTTCCTAACTATTTAATAGCCCTAGTATTTAATTACTAATTATAAGGTCAATAATTAATATACTAAGCTTCTTCTTATCCCTAACTATTCCTTGAGAGACCTGGGTCTTATAAGGTCTAGTAAGCATATTAAGTTTGTTATTAATGAATAGGCTATATTTATTAATAAGCCTTTCTAGGGTCTCTATGTCCTTCCTTATTGAATTTAGGGCATTCTATGTAGGGCTATAGGTATTAAAATCTCTAAGAATTAAGTATCTATCCTGGAGGATAGGATCCTAATTTATATCTGTAAGGGCTCTCTAGTTGTACTAACTAGTACTAATATACATATAAGAGGCCTCTAACCAATTATTGTAATAATTTACTACTTTAATATGCCTTCCTTGCTCTACAATATCTACCGCTATAAAGTAGGGGTGGTTAATAAGATCTATTTAGGCCTTGATAACCACTTTAACTACTATATCTTATCTAACTATGGTTATCATTTAGGCATGCTCTCTAAGGCCCTCTAGCTAGTAAAATAAGAAGCCTGGGTAGTTAATATTATACTTACCTATTAGGGGTTCCTATAGGTATACTATCTTCGCACTAGCCTCTAATACTGCCTTTAATACTGTGTAGACTACAGTGCTGGTGTGGGTATAATTGTATTAAAGCATTAATATAATTTTTGACTCAGGGGCAAGTCAGATATTGCTATAGGCACTATTTCTATATCTATAAGCTCAATATTATCTAGTCCTGGGTCTGGAGAGCTTCCTAGTGCTTAGATTTGAGAGCTCTCTTCTAGGGGCTTTATTAGGGATTTTAGGGGTAATAGCACCACTATACCTATCTATTAATCTACTAGGAGTCAATATTATAGATAATAGTCTCTAATATACTGAAAAGTGTGCTTGCATGCTTGCCTAATTAGAGGATATCTTAAGGATATGGCCTTATAAGCTTCACTGTAGTTTATACACTTAATTAAGTAGTATTGATATATCTTACTAAGCCTACTCTTACAATCTACTATATTGCAGGTGTGGCTTAGTATCTTATAGTCCCTAGTATAAATAGAGTATCTAGGAGGTCATTCCTTACACCTAAGGTGGTTAGAGTACTCTATTCTATAGTACTAAGTGTAGATACTCTCAGGGTTAATCTCCTTATAGGCCTCTATTGTATAGCACCTAGTGCTGAATTAGAGGCTAAATTTAAGTATCTTCTAGGCTTCATCTCTAGAGCTTATAATAACTACTATAATAGCACTTTATTGCTTCCTAGACCTTAGTTTTTTAAGACTTATTAATTATATCAGGTCTTGCTTAAGTTTAAATACCCCCTGAAGCTCAATCTCCTCTTAGGCTAGGCCTAGGCCATTCTCACTATTTATATAGCAGTGTACAGGGACTCCATAGATTTTGATACACTGCTATTGTTCATTAATCTCCACTAAGATGACTGCCAGATCACACCTCTATATAGTGGTAATGAGTATATTATTATAAGTGGGTACTAGTACATTACTAAGCGCTCCTTCTTAGAGAAGCACTATAAGATATCTTAAAGTGGTATATCTAGTATTAACTGCCCTCACAAAGTTAAGCATGCCTATGCTGCTCAATACCTAGTTAAGCTCTAAGACAATATTCTTGATATTGCTGTAAAGCATATTAAAAGACTTCTTATACTAGAAGATTAAACATTATTCCTCCTTGCTCTGGGTGTTTATAGGCTTTGTTAGCATTGGCCTAGGCTTGTTAATTATTATAGGTATTGCTTATTACTTGCTATATTGTACTATTATCTATCCTCTAGTGCTTGCTTATTAGGCATATATTATTATTAGAGCTTGTTTTCTAAGTACTGATTCTTGGAGTGCTTGGGCAGGTTTAAGGGCTAGCTTTAGTGCCCTAGGCCTTGCCTGGGAGCTTGCTAGCACTAATAGGGTTAATTCCTCTTGATTCTTGTAAGTTTAATGCTAGAGTGGGTCCCAGTGTCCATTTAAACTAGGCTCTAGGCTACTAGCCATGGGGGCTTGCCTACTTTGGGTAGATACTAGCCCAGATTCAAGAATGGGCTTTAGTACTGAGTTGCTTGTTCTAACCTCCATAGATATTAATACACTGGGGGTGACAATTTTTGCGGTCTCTAGGGCCTGCACTATCCGTTCTAAGTAATTTACTCTAAGTTGTAAGATCTCTATAAGAACTGCTTATTCCTTAATAGTAGTCTTAAACCCTATCTGCTCCTGTAAGATAGGCACTATAAGATCTTTACAATGCTCTTTGATCAGGCCTAAGATGCTTGGTGTATCATTTTTCATGCCTATATTGATGTAGACTCACTTATAGGGGTTGTAACTATTGCTAGATGCTTTAATGACCTTTATTTTACTCCTAAATAGCGCCTTAATAGTATCTCTAAGGCTTAAGAGCAGTTAGTCTGCAGGGCTTGTTTTGAAGGCCTATTAGAGTCTCTAGGCTTATAGTGATGCCTAGGCAGTGCCTGGAGACCTCTAGATCAATTCAACAGGGCGTAATCAGCTTAAAGTTGGCTGGGCTGATGCCTGTGAGGCCTCTGGGGCCTAGTTTCCTAGTGTTTGGGATTGGTGGCCACTAACGACCCCTAACCCACCCCCTGTCGATATGGAGCCTCCAGGGGCCTTCTGCGGTCCCTGTGGCACCTCCATGGGGATTTTTAGGTGCTGAGAAGCCTATAAGGCCCTCTAAAACGTGTAAAAACGACTGTTTTTCAAAAAGTGCCGAAACTGGTGTTCCGGCCGGTCCCAATTAGGTATTATTGCTTATAGCTATACAATTTATGATAAATAATATAGTAAATATAAGTATTAGAATATCTCTATTTTGAGTATTTATAGGCTTTAATCCTTATTTATTATTTAAAGAAGATTTTCTTGTTATAAATTAACCTGTTATTACTAACTAGATTAAATTATTAAAGGAATTAAGGGAGGAGTTAGAATAATATTTCTATATTATAACTAAGATGTAGGTAAAATACTATAATTAGTGATATTAGTTTATGACCTTTAAGATTGGAGATCAGGTAAAGCTTAATATAAAGAATATCTGTACTTATTATCTTAGTAAGAAATTAGATATATGCTATAAAAAACTATTCACAATTATAGAATATATTAGAAAATAAGTATATTGATTAAACATCTTGTATATATAGAAATAAATCTATAAAGTGTTTTATGTGACCTTACTAGAGCCATACTGCTTATAAGATAGTATTAATCTATAGAAGGATTTCCTGTTAATCTATTAAGACAATAAGAATAAAGAAGCAATACTAGAATAAGAAGTTAAAGATATTATAATATACTATTTCTATAAGAGGCAAAACAAGCTATATTTATATTACTTAATAAAATAGAAAGATTACCTATCCTATAAGAATAGTTGGGAATTAGCTAAATATTTTATTAATATATCAGAGCTCTTGAATAAATATAATACTATAATCCTTAAAATAGATAAAACTATTATATTAAAGAGGAAGTATTAATTGATATAGTTTTTTCTTATAGGATTTTTCTATTTAATTGATTATTAAGGTCAATATATAGCCTATATAGTATTAATAAGGTTACTCTTTCTATTTCCTAAAAGGGTTTTAAGGTTTAATAAAGATCTTACTACAAAAAAAGTAAGAAAAGGAATAAAAAACTTTTAAATTGAAATTAGGGGCCTCCTTAAACTATAAAGATCTTCTAAAAAGGGGGAAAATAATCTTAAAATAGCATGAAAACCAGTTAAAACACTTTAAAAATAGGCTAAAACAAAGTTAAAAGATCTATTATTTGTATTTAGAGACCTCCTAATCTATATTCTAATTTTTATTATTAAAAATTAAACTATAGTAATGAAATAGTATTAAAATAGAGCTATATAGTAGTAGGTTTAATTATTAGACTGCTTAATATAACTAATAAAGATATCTTTATCTTTATTATTAAATATTTCTTTGATAGGATAAACTGGAGAATTATTATTCTATATTAAATATTCAATATTAGTATCTATTATACTGCATAGCTGATTATATAGATAATTAATAATAATTATATACTTATTTATATATATAGTTGAGTAACTACTCTTGATTATAATATAATATTGTATATTTTTAATCCTAATATGCTTTGTACTTATTAGAGAGGCCTATTGAAATAGAACTAGTATATAGCTTAGCCTTAGACTTGCTGCTGTGATTATAGGTGAATATATTTATATTTTTAAGATAATAATTTCTTACTGTAAAAGCCTTTACTAATATATTAGTCTGAAAAAGGGTCTGTAACTTTATAAACTTTATTTTATATAGAGCTAGAATAGGCTCATAAGAGATACTATTATTTGTATAATAATAATATTTTGAATGCTTGCTGGGCTATATATAAAAAAGACCTTCTAAATCAATTATTTTTAAATAATAAAGATAGCAAGCTATAGCAAACATTGAGCTTCTTATATTAAATATAGGCTGCTTGACAACTAGTATAAGTTTTAAGTTTATAGAATCTTTTTTTAATTCCTTAACTTTCCCTAAGCAATAATAACTTAAGTATTTAATTGTATTTTAGCGCAAGTTATTATTATTTAAAGTTGAGATAGAATTAAGATAGTTGTTTAAGGGTTCCTAATTTACATTATATAATTAGTATTTAAATACCAATAATATTTCAGTATATGTACCTTGGACTCAGCATGACCCTTATTTATTAATAAAGATTTGTCATATTTTATAAGTGGCTTAATAATTATGTCTAGGGTATCACTTAAACTAGATAATTTCTTACTAGATAACTTCTTACTAGATAACTCCTTACTAGATAACTCTATAATAGATAACTCTGCAACAGACTTATCAACAAAGGGTCCAGATAGATCTGTGATAATATCTTCTTCCTATTTAAATATATTAAATATCAAATAATTATCATATAACTGTTTGATTAAAATAAAGGTGTACTTATAGTGACTTGAAGTTTTTCAAACTAGGGGATTAAAATCTTAGAAGACTTTATAAGTATGTCTTTTAGCATATTTACTTCCTTACTATTTAAGGTATATAGTTTATAATAATATCAATAATGTTTATAATAGTATTTTAGTATAGTTTATTATAGTTAATATTGAATTGAGAAGTAAAGAGAATCAAAAGAAATAAAGTAAGATAATAATATTATTAGATATATAACTATTGAGGCATTAAAACTAAGAAGAAAATAAGATAACTTATAGGTAAAGATTGCTCTTTATAAGTCCTTTTTATAGGAGAAGGAGAGTTAATAGGAATAAATATTACTTTAAATTTAATATTTATAATAAGACTTAATATAAAAAGCTTTTAAAATTAATAAAGTTATTAATAAAGGTTGTTATTTTATAAGATTAGTAAATAATCAGTAAAGAAAGAAATGAGTAAAGAGAAAGAGCAGATATATATTTTATTAATTAAGATGTAAGAGAAAAAAGGAAAAAGAGAAAAAATAAAAATAAAAAAAAGATAAGATTTTATTAATATAAGAGAGAAGTTTTTTCTAAAAAGGATATAAATAAATCTTGATTTACTACTTATCTTATACTATAAAAGAATCTTCTTATAACTATATCTATTATATACTTATAAAAAAGTTTTTTTAAAGATGAAGAACCTCTTTGGTAATTAAAGAAGGATTACTATTATTAATATTAAAGCTTGCAAATATATTTATAAAGCTTAAGGATAAGCTTTTTTTAAGAAAAGGGAGAATTATAAAAGCTAATTCTATTATAAGATTAAGAAGGTTAATCTGATTACTTAAAGGATTAATACTCTTGATTTAAGGTAGTAGTATAGAAGTTAATAGTTAGACAGAGATCATATAATTCTAATAGCTCTACTGTATAATGCTGCTTAGGCACTCTACCATATATATATATAAGCAGTGAAGATCCTATAATAATTATAAAAGGGGATCAAGCGATTATTCTTTGTGATAATTATACTACAGCTTTTTGCTTGCTCTTAGTATACGTACACCATCTGGTTCCCATAGTAAACGGCTCAGCAAGTGTTCTGTAGCCCATACCCACATTCGGACTATCGTTCCACCCATATCGTTACAGGATATAATAAGAGATTATACTAGAAGATATCTTATATTAGGTGATATTTAGAACAATAGTAAAGCACTGTATCTAATAGTCTATAAAGAATATATAGAAGTAATTATAAGACAAGTAGAAGAGTGAAAAACTTATTAAAAAACTGGTTATCTATTCTTTTAGATATATATTTTAATATTAGAGCTATCTCTACAAGGCTATATTATTAATCTTAATATAAGTCTGTATAAAATGAATTGGATTAGTATACTACTTATAATAAATCAACAAGTATAATAGCTTATATTATATATATAGACTCTCTAGTCAAATAGTATAGCATATCCTCATAGAATACCTGCTATATAGAGAAGAATAGGACTAAATATAGTTATAAATTAAGAGATTCTAATACATAACTAACCTATAAGTATTACTTAATAAGAGATTAGCTGCCCTAGTAATCTCTAATTTCTAGATTAAAATAAGGATCCTGGAATAGTTTATAGCTATTAACCTAAAGACAACTAGTATATATAATAATATAGAAGAAGAACAACACAAACAGAGCATTAGCTTAAGAACTGATATGACTGTGTATATAGATAATATATATATTAGATCAGCACCATTATTAATACAAACTAGCAACAACATAAATATAAGCCTTGGATTGGGTGATTTAAAGCTAGTTAATAGAGACAGACTACAGGATAGTAATAAGAATATAAACACACAGGTTAGTGAGGATTCGCACATTGGGGACAGTATGCATATTAATACAATTTATAAGTAGGATTAAGTGTATATAGGCACTTTTAACATATTGGTGCTCATATTAATACAGTAGGCATACATGAGAAAGAGGAATTCAAGGAGTTGATTAATGAGGATATACATACAAGAGCTGACGTACGATTGTACCTAGACTTCCGCATGACCCAATATAACCCGAACCCAACCCAGACCCAACCCGGCCTGGGTTGGGTTTTAGGCCGAACACTCTGACCCAGCTTTGGGTCTAGGTTACACTTAGGTTACCCAGTCTGGGTCTAGGTCCCTAACTTAAATTATAAATATAATATATATATTAAGGCCCTAAAACTATATAAATTATACATATTTTATTTATAATATTTAGTATTTTTTTTATAACTAAATCTAGAGAAGTAAAAATAAGAAAGACTTAAAAATATAAAAAAGTTAAAAGATGAAGAATAATATATTTTTATTTATAATAAAGATATAATTATTAGTCTATTATTCTAGCTTAGTAGTATAAATAATTACTTTAAAGATTATTTTATTAATTACTTTAATAATTGCCTTATTAATTGCTTTATTTCTTACCATTTAATAGTATAAGTAATTACTTTAATAATTGTCTTATTAAAGATTAATTATTATAAAACTTAATATAGCTATTTTAATACTAGCTAATAATACTTAAATATATTATTATCTTAACTTTTATACTTCTATTTTAAGATCTATATCTAAATATTATTCCTAGATAGTAGTATTTAAGCTTTACTCTTTTTATTAATTTTATCTATTTTATCTAGCTTTATTTTATTATTTAATATAGTATCCTACTTCTTAATATTATTAATTAAATCTATTTTAATTTTATCTAGCTTTTTATCTTTTTTTTTTTTTTACAGAT
>JBBVQN010000172.1:0-27155 GCA_038993655.1 Talaromyces verruculosus | reverse complement strand
ATAAAAATATAGAAAAAATTAAATAAAAAAGACTTAAAATAATATATTAAAAATAATTATTTATTATTTAAGAACTACTTATATATCTTAAATAAAAAAAATTTATATATATAATTAATAAACAAGATATACTAATTATTATTAACTACTCATCTAGACAGAAATAAGATAAAGAAATTAATATAAGAATATTTTTACTAGAAATTATAGAATACTAATATAGAAAGTTATATTAAGAACTATAGAATATATAGCTATATAATAATATAGAGAGATAGGACTTCTAGCTTATTATAACTATTACTTATTCTAAAGCAACTATAGCAGTATCTATTAATAGATTTTATAGAATTCCTAAGGGACTATTATAGTTATAATATAATCTTTATAATAGTTAATTAATTAAGTAAGAGGGCAGTATCTATGCTTTACTATAAGAAGACTATAACTACTAAAAAGATAGCATAATTATAGATTAGATATATATTTCTATAAATAAGACTTCTTAATAGTATTATTTTAAATTAAGAGAATTAGTTTATATTAGAATTTTAGATAGAGATATATTAGATCTTAAGAATTAAGCTCAAATTATCTATTACTAGATATATATAGATAGATAGTTAAATAGAGATAGCTAATTAATATTTTTAACAATAATTATAACTATATATTAATTTTATAATCTTAACCCTACTATAAGCTTTAATAGGAATATTATTATTTATAGTTAAAAGCTACTAGCTAAGAATATTATTTAACTAGACTATATTATAATTATTATAAAAGCTTATCTAGAATAAGAAGAAAGCTTAAGCCTAAATAAAGTATATTTAAGATATCTAAAAATTCATAAAGAATAATATAAAGTAAGTATAAAGATAATAAATAAGATAGACTAATAAGAAATAGTATATAATTAATTTTACTATTAAAGATATAGTCTATATTATAAATAAAAAATAAGATATAAATTATTTTAATTAAAAGCTTAATTATTAATAAGAGAGGTTTTTTCTAATAATATATTAGATTAACTATGTTTTTAAGTTTAATTTGCTATAAAATATAAAGATATACTTAATATTTATATTTAAGAAGCTATATCTTATAGCTATAAAAGAATTATTATAAGGATAACTTCAGGATTAAAAATTAGAATTAGAGATTAATAGCTATTTTAAATAGGAAATTAAATAAGTTCTTACTTTAAAGATTATATAGAAGAAGCTATACTATTATATTAGTTAGCTTAGATAAGACCCTAATCTAAAGTGATATTCTACTAGATATCTAAAGAATATACTATTAGTATTAAAAACTTACTATAATATAAATCTAGATACTTTAAAACTATTAAAATAGCTCTATAAATAGCTTAAGGCAGCTAAAGAGAATTAATTCTTAAAAGACTATATAGATAATAATATCCTAGCTATAAATACTTACAGGCAAGCATCTAGTAAAAAAAGGGGTAATATAATAGCTAGTCTTTAATAAAGTAATTATTAAAGCAATTAGAGTACTGCTAAATGGTAAAGAAATTGATTATATATTCCTAGAGAGACTGCCCTTACCTAATTAGACACTGTCATAAAGTATTTATATTAAGGACTAGGCTTAGAGCATATTCTTCCTTTCCCTTTCTTTCCTCATGCTTATTATTCTCATGTTTGGTGCCTCATGTACATTAGCTTAGCTAGATCAATACATCGAGCTTGACCGTTGTCACATACCAGCTACTTTCATTCTATTAGACACACTTGAATACAATACAATACGCGTTCCCACTCAATTTGTCACTTACCCATGAGCGGCTTATCTAGGTAGGGCTGTCGTTATTCTGGAGTATAACAACGGAACACATGTATTTGAAAATCTTCGTCAAAACTTCCTGTCGTTGCACTCTGTGAATACACTCAATTCACAGTGGCGAATCGCCAATGGCTGGATTCCTCAGCAATAGGGAGTAGTCGAGGACCTGCATCTCGGCGGCGGCTCTAAATCGAGGGAAAGGGGTGCTTTCGGCAGCCTTTTAGTCAGGTTTTATAAGTGATTTGAAGCAGTCCTGTTTCCTCTCCTAGTCGTACTGTTGATACACACGTTAATTTTTACGAACACCATAAGCCAGCCTAGCTGTTCTTTCACGATGACAAGACATCCGAAATGCCTATTACACCTCATCGTATGATCGTCTGAGTCTACTTTTAAGTATTTCCACTCGAGCAGAAGATTTTCGGTATTGAATTTCGAACTGAAAGCTAATTTTAGTTGAAGAAGCGTCGCCTTTGTTACCGGAGCAGCCTCTGGTATTGGAAGAGCGACTACTCATCCTTTGATTGTAGAGGGCTGCGCTCGTCTGACCTTGGCCGACATGAATATAGAAGGACTCTAACTCGTTTCTAACCCGCTCAAACAATTGAATGAGTCCGTCCAATATGTTTAGTCAAGTGTGATATGTCCAATGAAGTTGAAGTACAGAATCTGGTTGCCGAAGCCGTCAGGGTTTTGGGCGCTATTCATTACGCCGTCAACAACCCTGACATTGGCGCAAAACTTAGACTACCTACGCATGAACTAGATATTGACGTCTTTGATCGCACCCGGAATGTCAATCTCCGCGGGCTCTGGCTCTGCGACAGAGAAAAGTTGAGGCAAATCCTAAAGCGGGAGCCTGAATTGGTGATGAGGTACGTCGTTTCAATCTATTTTCTATTCTATAAACTGCGAAGAATAAAGAACCCACCAATTTGATTAATCTTGTCGGATCTGGGGACCTCGCCAACGTGGAGCGATTGTAAACTTGTCGTCTATGTTCGGTCGGTTGGTTCATTTGACGGATGGAACAAGACGTTGAACAGTTTCTGGCATATATTAAGTGCAGTGGATTATCACACAAGGAATGCTAGACGGTTTCACGCCTGCAGTACTGTGCAGGAAATGCCGGTATTTCGGGGCTTATGCGGGCAGATGCCTGTCCTTATGCAAAGGATGGTATTCGTACAATACGTTATGCCCTGGATGGATTCACAAACCGTGTATGTCATGTATTTCAGCTTTACTCAACGCATGACAAGAAAAATCTCTCTTCAGAAAGACTGTCGTGCTGACCATTACCTCTCGATCTCAAAGTGATTGATCATGGCATAGATTCAGGGACGTATGATGCCAGTCTGGTCAAGAAGATTCCGATGCAACGATGAAAGACTGCTGAAGAACTTGCAAAAGCTGTGATATTTCTTGCGAGCGAAAAGCGAGCTTCATTACCGGTGAAGAACTCATCGTGGAGGGGGGATCAATCATCAGGAGCACGGGATGAGTTTCCAGTTGCTCTATTGAGATTAATACCTGCATAGTCTCTGCCCTTCAATCATCTAGATGCAGTAAAGTAATCGTCTTATAATATCAGGCGACTCTGAAGTTAATATGTTTGTAAAATGGTAGTCAGTGGCCCTTTGGTGATTCCAACTAATGAATCAGCTCCCGAGGTCGGCATATTCGCCGATATAAGGAGAGACCCGTGAAATGGACAGCGCTGTGGATATCAGTCGACGTTCCCAAAGGTTGTACTATGCCATAGCTTGTGTCGAAGTGGAAATACAGCTTGCCAAGGGTTCAGGACCGACGGGATACGTAGTATGTTTATATGTTCGGCGTTGTCCGCATATGCACCGTAGGTAAATCTGAAGACCCTGGAAAGAATGACAGCGCGGGAGTGCTTTCACGAGACTCACATTATGGGGGAATAGGATTTAAGTATTACTCTAATAAATACGTTAAATATGTTGGGACCCAATTCACAACGCCAGTGTCGGTGCTGGCATCCAGTCAACTATCTGGCAATCCATTAGGGCACTTTGACAAAGTTGTCGTTCATAATTTTCCAGAGCTTGGCGAGATAGAGTTTACAAAATAACAGCCCAGATACTGAAATAACGACACAAACCCAAGCATTCCATTCCAAAATCTCCGTTCATCAATCCAACAATATGGCATTAGACGAAGTTGATGACATAACGAAAGCCGAGATAGTCAACAAAGTAGAAACAGCCTATATCGATGACATTAGTCATGAGCAGGATATTGATCCTACGGAGCAGAACATTCTACTGCGCAATATTGATCTGATAATACTGCCATATTTGATGGTTTGCTACGCGTTTTTCTGTCTTGATAAGTAATCGTCCCATCCAAACTACTTACTTTGGGAAATTCCCGGTTCTCAAAGAGGCTGACTTACATGATGATCTCTAGACAACCCTCAGTTATGCAGCAGTCTTTGGTCTCGAAGAGGATCCAAATCTTAAAAGTCTTCTCTACACACTTTGACATCGATCCCGTTTTTATTCTCAATCTCTTGTGGCTGAGATACTAATATCTATCAAAACGTTAAGGCACCGAATACAACTGGCTGAGTAGCATTTTCTACTTTGTTTTTCTCGCATGCTCTCCTTCTGCAAGTTTTCTGTCGGTCGATTTCTTGGAATGAATACCATGCTATGGGAAATCCTCCTAATGTTGCAGGCTGTGTGCCATGATTTCACCACGTTGGCTGTTATGAGGGCTCGTTGAGGTGCTGTAGAAGCTACCGCAGACCCAGGCTTCCTCATCGTAACTCATAGGTGGTATACCAGGAAGGAGCAACCGGTTCAAAATTGGCATCTGTTTCTCAGCTCAGGGCCTTGGTGTAGGTGCCGGAGGGCTTCTATGTTATGCAATCGGTCATGTTAAAGGATCTCTTTCTAGCTGGAAGTATGAATTTCTCATCATTGGGGCTCCGTGCACAGTAAGGAGCTATCTGCCATCTGTTCATATGAGGATGACAGTTTCAGATACACTGATAACTTCTAACAGATTTGGGGCGTCATAGTGGTGCTCTAATCCATTTTCTGTTTCTCTGATTACCCAAGAGATTTGCTAATAACTCAAAGTTCTTCTTCCTACCCAACTCACCAATGAATGTTCCTCAACTGAGAGGCAAGTCGCAACCAGCCGGTTGCGAGAAAATCAAACAGACACTAAAAACTCCCTATATCAAACCTATCAGTTCAAGGAATCCTTTACAGACTACAAGACGCCCATCTTCTATTTACTTGGTGTTTCATCTTCGATACCAAACGGCGGTATCTCGAATTTCGGTAATATTGTTGTGAAGGGCTTCCGTTATTCAACACTAGGAACGTCCCTTCTTCAAGTGCCTTACGGAGCCCTCATCTCGTTGTCCGTTCTTGCTACGGTATATATCAGTAATAAGTTCACTAACAGAAGATGCTTGTTCATGATTCTTTCCATGATTGTGTCACTTGCTGGAAGCTTCGGGTTAAGCTATGACCCGGTTCACAAATTGGTGGCAAAACTCATGTGTTACCATCTCACTAGTACGGTTTCTCTTTTGCGGCCTTTCGAAAGCATCAGGAACTGCTACTAACCATATCCGGAAGCATGAAACTTTCTATTGCGGTGCATTTCTAATGATCCTTTCTCTGGTGACGGCCAACACGACCGGGGACAGAAAAATGGTATTGACATGTGCTGCCCTCTTCCTTAGCTACTGCACTGGAAACTTTTCCGGACCATTCTTTACGAGACAGATCAAAGGTATGTCTCAAACGCCCACTTCTCTAATACCAATGGAGTAGAACGTTGAGAACAAATTTGAGTACAATGTGCTCTGCTGACACGCATCGTTCTTCCCGTCTTTTAAGCCCAACGTATCCTTGGGCTTGTGGTCCGTGGCCGTTTCTATGATTTTAGTATGCGTTCTTGCGGCACTACTTTGGGTTCTTTTTAAGCAAGAAAACCTCAAACGAGCGGAATATCTAGCTTCATCTTCTACGGAGCAGAAAGTTCAGCCAGTATCAAGTGATCTGACAGACCGAGAAAACCTCAGCTTCAGGTATATCTACTAACCGTGCGAGGATAGAATAGACGCAAGAGGAGTAGTACGCGGCATTGACTGCCTGGAAAACATCGATTATCTTGGCCTCAAGTCAGTGCGTTTATGGCGTGATTGGATTTAAAACACGACTATATAGTATGTAGTAGTATTCGAAACAATATATCTCAGCAATGATTGCTTGATTTGACATGCGGCCTATGAGATAAAGACTAAGTATTGTGGTGTAAGCAATGTTGGTTTGTAAGCGGTGTATGAGAATATAAACAGTAGCATCGCTATCTAGCTATATTATGCCCGGTTTCAAGAAAGGTCGAGTGTTGGGAATGCATCTAGTCCGATTGGCCATAGATAAGTGACTTTGTACTGCTATATACAACGTAGCTTCACCATAAAAAAAGGATGCCTAGGCTATTTTAGTACTTGTGGCTTCTCCGCCCCAACAACGGGGCCTTCAAATCCTGTGATAAATATTAGGCGTCATCATCTGGCAAGCTCTTGCCAAAATTCTTATTCGGATTTATCCCTCACATGGGATTCCGAGCTGAAATACAATGGATCAAGAAACATCTCCACTTATCGCCAGACAACAACAAGAAACATCCGCATCGTATCAACCATTATCAATATACCTACTCTCCATCTGCACTTTTTTCCTGGCGGGTTCTAGCTCCTTTCTCAATATTCCACTGACACGACTTATTGAAGACAACCTCTGTCGTCGACATGATTGGCAGGGAGCCCCGATTGACGAAGGGCGTTGCAAGACCGACGACATTCAGTCCACTTTAGCATATCTCAACGGCTCACTTCCCCTTGTGGAGGCTATAGTTGGTGTGTACTAGGAGTGTATCTACGTACGCCGGACCGCAGATACTGACTACCAGTCATAGGTCTGGTTGCCGCATTCCCGTTTGCAGTTTTGGCCGGTAGGTGAGTTCTGTCCAAAGACTTGGCCCAAATAAACATGATACAAACCTGTGTAAAGGATTGGCCGCAAACCTATTATTCTCCTGGCAACGGCAGGTTCCATACTGTCTTTGGTATGGGAATTAAGTGTCCTTGGTTTCGAAAGGGTCATGCCCGTGCAACTCATCTTGGTTGGTCCGATTTTTAATGTTGTGGGCGGCGGCAGCACCGTTCTAGTGGCCAATTTGTATTCCATGGTATCGGATATGGTGGCTTCAACAGATAGGTATATTCCCCCGGGTCATTCCTCCAAGGGACTATACCTAACCCACGTGCATCCAGGGCATCTGCATTCTTCCTAATGGGATTTGCAAGCTTGGCCGGCGCCTCAGTCGGCCCGGCCATGTCCTCCGGGCTCATGGAGATCGTTTCACCATGGATTTCAGCTCTAGTCGGCTTCTTCGCCATGCTGATAGGCCCCGGTATGCTGGTATTCGTACCAGACACCTTCCATCCTTCGAAGCAGGATCCTTTCCGTGAATCAGACCTCGCCGGAGTGGAGGAAATACAGCGTAACACCTTCCAATCGCATATAACACAGTCCATACGCCTACTCCGAGGATCTCTTTGTCTACTTTATTCTCCCTCAATCGTCCTTGTCCTGGCGACCTTTCTTACCCGAATGCTGGAGATTCTCGCCACCTCGCAGTTTCTGGGACAGTATGTCAGCAAGCGCTTCCACTGGCCTCTCGCCAAGACGGGTTATCTCATTACCATTCGAGGCATTATCCACATGGTCGTTCTACTCGTAGTCCTCCCTCTTCTTTCAAACGTGCTTTTACGATGGCAGCCACCTGCCGTCAAGGACCTTACGCTTGCTCGGATTTCAGCCGCGTTGGTTGCCATAGGAGCGATGGCCATGGCTTCGTCGAAAATCGAACTTGTTGTTTTAGGGCTTGTGGTGGAGAGCTTGGGACCGGGCCTGTCCCCGCTGTGTCGCTCGCTGGCCACCAGTTTCGTAGCTTCTCAGGACACATCGAAGCTGAACACAATCATTGGGATCGTGGAAACAATAGGTTCCTTATTTGCGGGACCCGTGCTTGCGTGGCTGTTCGAGCTCGGCATGAAGAGGGAGGGACTGTTGCTGGGGCTCCCTTATTTCGGTCTGGCAGGGTCCTTCCTGCTATGCCTGGTAGGACTGTTTTTTGTCTAATCGCCTCAACGAGGAATGTATGCTAGTGACTTCTAGTACACGACGGATGTTTTGAATAGCTTGTGGATTTATATAGCTAAGCCCCAGGAATGTTCTCCTCCCCTTGTCTTTGTCGGCGGGCTCAATGAAATGTTCATAAACTTGATAACTTGTAGTTGTTCATAGGCGAGACATTTATGCCGTTGTGATTCTACAAGTTTTCGCAATAACATTGAGTTTGAAGTTGGCATCTAGCGTCTCTCGGATGAGATGAATCTTGACCGTGACTCCGTTCGGGACAAAATAATCTTCCTTTAGTTTTTCTTGCACCAGTCGCTGTTTGCCTGGAGAAGAGAATTGCAGTAAAGGCTGTGTGGCCTGTTAACAGCCAAATGCGCGCACAAACTTGAGACGCTGATTCAAAGATGCCATCGCCTGCGCAGTCGTAACCGACCGGGATGCGATGGCCACCTCTTCCGATTAGGGTACCTCCAAGCCGATATGCGCCGTGGAACACGCACCAAGGTGGAGGAATGCACACCGTACTACTCAGCAAAATGGAATTTTGGTGACATAGCCCGACAGTCGGACGACTCGGATGCCTATGATGCTTTTGCTTCACGGCAGTGACGGAGAACACATACCAGTTTCTTCTCAGGTCGATACCTTTAGACGCGCTTTATAAAAGTTTGAGTTTGCAATTGATCTCCGGGACGGACTTCATTTCAGAAAAGGAAAAGCGCAAAAGCTTGTATGATTGGCTACGAAATAGTTCTGGTCGACTGGCTTCTGACCTCCGATCCAAGGAGGAGTAGGTGTTGTTCTAGTGCCTGCAACTCCCTTAAATTAATTTGCAAATGCGTTAGCATGAGTATACTATGTAGTATTATACGGATAATCGAAAAAAGTTTCTCAGATGCTGATTGGCTATGCGGAACTACAGAATTTCCTACTTTGGTATAGCTTGTTTTTTAGGGCTTGACCAATAATATTGCCAGCCTATGCCAGTCGAGCGCCAGTACGGGCCAGTTGACGAGCCTATTGACGAGCTAGTGTACTCTGTAGTATTATATGTGCTAATTAATGAGTTAATTAGTGAGTAACTTAGTGTATAAGCTCATAGATGAATCTACTCTCTGTTCTTTACTACTACGTATATTTTCCAACATTCTTATTGGCTATAGTGCCCCGTATTGTTCCATGGGGAACCAATTATATCCCCGCAGCCTCGGGAACATTTGAATTTGTCAAGATCAAGCTGCCCAAGTCTTTACAGCCTAGGCCCAGCTATCACCAAGATGGAACCATTCGGTTGACTAATGGATTGGACGCGCAACAACTATAAATCCAGTAGCATGCCAAGAATACCGTATTTTATTAGCAAGCCGGCGGACTCAAGGAGGAGGAAATATGGTAGATAAATAAATCTGCATAAACAAGGCGGAACGTCGTCCTGCAGTAAAGGACGGTATCGCATGTGTTGAAAAAAGAGAAGAAGAAATAAAGTGACTGCCACTGGCAGGTCGGGACTTAGGCTAATCTGGGGTACTATCACTCCAATAGCTTTTCGAGGAAGGTTTAATTAGTCTCCAGAAACCTTCAATTCGTTGCAGCAAGTACCCAAACCGAGCTCCACCCCGCATTTTCGTATTTCGGACAGACCACCAGAGACAATTTATGTTTATTCGGACTGGCATTTTAAATTACCATGTGAAATATTGGTTCAAAAAACATTTGGCATCGAGAAAGACGCACAATCCAAGTTGTGCTAACTCGCGAGCGTGAGTAGAATTCGACTTGTAGAGTCGAATTGGGCGTAGAAGCACGCTGTTAGTGAAGGGGAATATCGGGTTGCGTGGAACTATGCTTTATGCTTAAACTTTTGATCGGAGTAGCTCCTTCGACCGTTCCCACCCCCAAATTTTCAGAAAGTCACTAGAGATCAAGAGTTTCTCTACTTCAATTCGAACTTGAGTAGTCGTGAATGGTGATATCAATCATGTTCCGCCATACCTCTCGCTATATGTCAAAACGAGACTGGCCTATTGTAGGTCCCTACTGCGGCTCCTGCGACTAGAAAAATGGAAACCTTTAATAGGACGGCTTATAAGTAATCCCTTGTCTACGACTAATTGTCGATGATGCTGTGCAGAAATGACAGTAATGATCATCAGGGGAGTCTCGCTGTACCCTTTTTCCATGTCCTCAACTGCTTCTAGGCTTTAGCCGAAATTAACGGCTAATGTTTTATTTGACCATCATGATAGAGGCATGACTGATGAAACACTGGATTCATTATGTTCGCAACGGGGATTTTATTCAGGCTAAATGGCTTCACGCAAATGAACAAGGTCGTGAATTTTCTTTATATATATAAGATCGCATCGAGGGCGGCTTAGAACATGGAATATCTCGTTGTACAACAACGAAGTCCAAGAAATATTTCCGAATATATGAAGATGACTCTAGTAAAGGCTATCTTTTTAGCGCTTGCTGTGGGCCACGTTGCCCAGGCCCAATTGAACACGGCCGCAAAAGCAGCTGGTCTGTTGTACTTTGGTACTGCGGTTGACAATCCAGACTTGAGCGACTCCAAATATATTGCAAACCTTGAGACCGCGGATTTCGGTCAGATCACGCCAGCAAATGCAATGAAAGTCAGTCGCCAAACCTCACTACTATGTACAGCCAGCTAAGTGATGATAATTTAGTGGCAACCCACCGAGCCGTCTCAAGGTTCCTATACTTTCACTCAGGGTGACCAGATCGCGAGCCTGGCCAAGTCTAATAATGACTACTTGAGATGCCACAATCTGGTCTGGTACAACCAGTTGCCGTCATACAGTAAGCAAGCATACGACATCCATGAATTGTCACCCAACATCCACGATAGCAAGCTGATACGGTATCTGTCTAGTCACTTCGGGTTCATGGACAAACGCAACCCTTATTGCTGCCTTGAAGGAGCATATCAATGGAGTTGTCACGCATTACAAAGGACAATGCTACGCGTGGGATGTTGTAAACGAAGGTATGCGATAATATTTACAGGTCCTTTCTCTGCATCCTTACATCTTTTTCATCTCCATCCTATGTAATCATGTCGAGCTAAGTGAAGTATCTAGCCTTGAACGAAGACGGCACCTATCGTCAAAACGTTTTCTACCAATATATAGGCGAGGCATACATTCCAATTGCGTTTGCTGCCGCTGCTGCCGCGGACCCTAGTGCCAAGTTGTACTACAACGACTACAACATCGAATACGCTGGGTCAAAGGCAACTGGTGCCCAGGGCATTGTAAAATTAATTCAAGCTGCTGGTGGTCGTATTGATGGCGTGGGTCTTCAGTCTCACTTCATTGTGGGACAAACCCCTAGTCTTGCCACTCAGAAAGCAAACATGGCTGCTTTTACTGCTCTCGGTGTTGATGTTGCCATTACTGAGCTTGACATCCGTATGACTCTCCCGGATACCAGCGCTCTTCAAACTCAGCAGTCCACCGACTACCAGACCACCACCACTGCCTGCGTCCAGACTAAAGGCTGTGTCGGTATCACGCTATGGGATTACACAGACAAGTACTCATGGGTTCCCGGTACCTTCTCTGGCCAGGGTGATGCTTGTCCATGGGACTCAAACTACAACAAGAAGCCGGCATACTATGGTATCCTTGCTGGCTTACAATCCGGCACTGGTTCTTCATCGTCAACTTCTAGCACCACCCTAACAACCACCACAACGCCCACTACCGCTTCAAGTACCACGTCAACGACTAGCACAAGCGCTACCTCAGGTGCTGCACACTGGGGACAATGCGGAGGCATTGGCTGGTCTGGTCCTACCATTTGTGTTTCGCCCTACACTTGTCAAGTGTTGAACCCATACTACTCCCAATGTTTGTAAAAAGATACCGATCTCAGCAGAAGCGGAGTTCATTTGATGGTGGGGATAAAAGAAATTTGCATAGTACAGTACAGGTTAACAGTGTGGGAGTTTGCTCTCGCCTTAATTAACCCTATTAGAATATGTCAATGTCTCATGCACTGTTATTTTCGGGGGCTAATCATTTCGGATCCAGTGAAGAGCGGCTATAGATCTCTAACATCAATCTACTAGTAAACACAATTCCTACAAGTGATATTATGCTTAGCTATAAGCCCCCTTATTAACTCACTGAGATGCATGCCGCTGCTCCAGATAGTGATCCCTAGTGCTGTATTCTGAGCTACTAACTATTAGAGAAGATAGAATGGGATGAAGTATGTGACAGGATTCCCCGTGGGTCTATACTCGAATTCTCACACTGTGGATGAGCATCTAGAAATGTATGTGGAGAGATTATACCTAGTATCGGAACGCTGGGATGGCGGGCGATACAAGTGAAGAATTGTAAAACAGGTGATATATGTTACAAGCCTGATTCATTGATTCATTGATTGGTCATACTCGCGTCTGTCAGGCTTGACTCCGAGTCAGCATTTGATTTGGTTTCCATACGGCACGCGACGGCGGAGTTTCCCATGACTTCATGTATTCTCATGTGTTTTTACGCTGAATTGGGATTTCAAGTAAGCGGCTCATGCATGGTCAGTGGGGCTGCTACACCTTATCATGACATATTTATCGTCTCAATTTGCTAGGGCGACAATGTATGAAGTCAAAGTTGAAAAGCTATACCTGATATCGAAACATGAACAAACCGCTTTTCGGTCAATTCAAGATGGCACTAAATGTCTATCTCGACAAGCGGTCGATTGTAGTAATGCCGAGCATGACGAAGTACCAGGGAATGGATAATACGACAATAACCCTGTACATAAGAACATCATATTTCATAGCTGACGGTTGCAGGAGGCAAGAAACTCCAAAAAAAAACCCCCGAGGACGAGGTACGAGCAAGCAAACATGTTGTTGAGTAAGCCAAACACCTTAGGGATCTTCCACGGCCTAATGTCATCGTTGCAGCCATTTTCTGGCTAAGAATATAGTCGATTATGGTCCACTATCTTGTATAATAGTCCACACAAGGTATGTCAGCCATCACTAAAGATGATAGATAAAATCCAAACTTGGATCACCGATCCTGCCCCCATTCGTGTCTTCCACCAAGCCGTTTAAAACTTTTTGCTTGATTCTGCCTCTTCAGATATATAATCATAAAAAAATCATGATTTCCGACAAGCACAATGCTCCCAGTAAAAATCCGTGGCCTAGCACGTAGGGCGCCGTGCGGTATATCTAACCAGCTACGATACCCGCAGAGTCTCCGAGTGACTGCTGCATTTCAAGGGCTGTTGCTCGCTTATAATGGGGTGCGGTGTTGGCATTCAGCCATGCGAGATTCAGACCTGGTCCGACATACACGGCAGATACACAGAGGAACGTGGCGAAGTACCGTACGCCATTTGTATTGATTGTGAGTAGGAGAATATAACCAACCATTCCTACGATATTCGTACACAGGATAACCTGCTGCGTGTTAGAAGGAAAAGTACCCGAAGGTGGGTTGATAGATGAAGAGACTCACTGCACCACGAACTCTGTATTTGTCAGATAAGTGAGCAACAACCACAAACACGGTTGCGCCCCAAATATAAACCGGGATTGTGAGATTGTCATAACCCATTGCCTTCAATATTGATGGTAAGAAAGTTGAGAATCCATGAAGAGGGATATCCTGGCAGAACTGTATAACACCACTATTTTGTAAACATGTTACTAATCTTCGTCCGTTGGAAATAAGAACGGGGGCTGGTACCTAAGGTAGATCTTTGGGTCACGAAAAGCAATCTTGACCTGTTCCCAACTGAATTTATCGCTTCCCATGTATTCAGCTCGCTGGACCTCACGCACTCTCATTATTTCCTTGTCGGTTGAATTGAGGAAACATGCGTTGCTGGGGTTGCTTGGTAATCCGAACCAAATCACCGGCGCAACGATTATGCTAAGCAACCCTTTGATAATGAAAACCCATCTACGATAGTGAGTAATAATCGTATTTCTTCTTAAGTTCTTTAACGTACCTCCATCTAGCATACCCTGCAACTCCGTCCATACGCAACAGACCATAAGCAAGAAGACCACGACCACCAACCGCTCCAGACAAGGCCGCACAACTGGATAAGTACGAAGTCCTTGTTGCAAGCTCATGTCTGTGATATACTACGGCCAGGTATAGATTTAGACATGGCATGAGACCTCCTTCACAGAGATCCAGAACCAGACGTGTAACATATAGGCCCGCAATGTTTTGGATGAATGCTGTGCACAGAGTGGTGACCGACCAGACGACACAAATAACCGATAATAGAATTCGTGGTGTCACCAGTTTCATTGCTAGTGTTGTCGGAATTTCGACCGCAATGTACGTTGCATAGAAGATAGAAACAGCGACTCCATAATTGAAAGTATTGGTTTGTATATCTTCAATGATGCTGGCAACTTTGACGTTTCCTAGGTGAGACACTTGTTAGGGGAGTTTGTTTAGTAAAAAGATGATTAATTTGTTACCAATATTCCCACGGTCAAGGAAACATGTCAGATACACCAGCATAAATACAGGAGTGAATATCAAGTCCAGCTTTCGGAGAAGCTTCCTTTTTTGCGCAGGTTCAACCTGATAATTTTCTGAGGCAGTTGCTTCGTCTGCAAGCCCATGGTTTACCCCTTCAGATTTCATTTCGATCGATTGGTCTTTTATCTTGGCAAAACTGAGAAAACAAGTATACCTGGTACTACATGAGATCTGGAATGAGAGCTACTGTTCAGGCCCTTTTACAGCATCTTCTAGGCATCTTTATCTGATGTCTTACCGCCTCGTCTACTTGGGAATACGATAGTGAAAGTACTCTATTACTAAGTGTCTCTTATCAGCGAACTATTGTTCAGATATGATGCTTAATCTGCATAATTGAGAGGAGGCAACCGGAAATCCCTTTTTGATGATACAGAATATTACTAAATTAGGTATAACCGGGCACATGGGAGAGACCCACCACTTGCTCGGAGGATCAAATCGAAAGAGAGTCCCGATGATGGCACAAGGTTACCGCATCACCAGATGTATTGTAATAGTCGGTGGCTTAATTCCTCGGCGCACAAGCTCCGTGTCTACGGATGATTCTATGGGCAAAGCCTCCATATGACATTCTTGTCTGCAATAGTTAGTACTTTTACCCCACGAATAGAGTCCCACAAATTCTCCTTTGATGCATTAGGTCCATGTCTATTTCCTCATTACACCATGTCCAACTCACAAGTCAGGTTGCAACAATATCAACAACACCGGTTGCCCAATGACTCGGTCTCGCATTACAACGAAACAAAAGCTTCCAGTGCAGTAACTCCTGTGAGTCCTGTCTTCAGCACTGAAGCATGTCCCCGTACGTTCCGACATTCTGACTGTGTCTGCCTACTCTTTACTTTCAGTGTCCGATTGACTTAGGATATACCTAGCCGCCGGACCATATAGTCAAGCTGTCAAGACTTGAAACTTGTGTTCTGCTCTGGGCAACTTCCCATGGACTCAAATGGAGTATTAACCTCAGGGACCATTGTTCAGAAAACCGAGAGTTACATCAGAAATCTAAGGTCGATTCGAGAGACCGCGGGCGATGAAATTGAGAAGGTTATCAAAGTTACAGTTAGCACTGTCCATTGTTTCTACTCAACCTCTCGCATACTCTCGAGAGGTCGTGTAACATTTCTATTAACTGACATGGTTGGTAGGTTTTTCTGTCCGACATGAAATATTTCATTGAGATGAACAACGAGTATGAGAAGTGGTTTTCACATAAACCCGCAAGGAGGTGTATAGCTGTCAAGGGGTTACCAAACAAGGTGGATGTCGAAATCGAAGCTATAGCTATTCTATGACTTGAAATGGCAGAGGATGGGGGAATAATTGTCATAAACAACTCAAAATATAAGGGAATATCACGGTCCTATTTTTGTGCCTAGCAGTATACATTCCTTCCCGTCCTAACTTTGAATAATTGTTGTATGCTAAGCTATATGGAAGCTTCAAGGTTGACGGCCAGAGGCAGTAGTTACATACCTTAAAAATATGATCTGTTCCAGTTGGGTTTAAAGTGCTAGGGACGGATCCTCGCTTCCAAGCTAATCACTTTGGCCAAGATTGGTTTGCATTAGCCTGCACTGCAAGGCTGCAAGGCTCTGATTCATGCTTAGCTCCCAAGGCACGAGACACGGCCTTCGAAATTGCTTGATATGAAGGGCACAGCAAGATTATCTATCTAATACTAGAGGACACGGCTGATGGCAACCACTACGGTGGAGCAATTAGCGGCGCCTTTCTTTCAGATCCCATTCAAAGTGATTGTTGTCATGGATATGATGAGACTGCGCACTTAATATAAGAAAGGAGCCAATGTTGATCTTCAAAGTGCAGAATAAAAAAACATGGGTTTAAAAGCTTGTTATTGCAAGGGCGTCAATGTCCAGCAGGCACTACTAGACCTGGATGCCCAAGTTAATACTAAGGAGGTGCGGTATACAAATGCGCTTGAAGCTACTTATTCTTAGGGAAACAGCAATGTTGTGCAGATACCACTGCATCAAACTGGTGCCAGTAACCAAAATGAGGATAACAGACACGCTTGCTTATCATCTACGACATGGAGAGGTAGTACAGATGCTGCTAGGTGATAGACCCCTGCGTGCTCGCCTTCTCGATCACTGCCGTCAGCTTCGTAGATATGTTTTTCGACTTTTGTGCTTGCAAGTCTCCTAACTAACATATGCAAAGGCGGATAGCGTTTTCCATTCCTCCATACCATACAGTGAGTGAAGGAGGCGTGCTGAATAAACACAGATAAGAGTTCTATATTTCCTAGTTTGTATTTGCAATACCTCTCCTTTTGTCTTTTTAAGCCAAGTCCTACTCACATGACTTTCAGATACACCGTTCTAGCTCGATTCACAAATATCGCATCACAAATGAGTAAAGTTCACTATTCTCGTAGTCATCGGCATCGCCTAGGAGGTGATCTTCCCCATGAGGTCGCTCGTATTGGACTGTTAAACCAAGCCCTAGCATGGCACCAACAACTTCATCCGACTGCTCCACGCCAACGGCGGTGTCCGCATCTCTATGCAAAACATATGCTGGAGGAAGACCATGACCATAAATTCGTCTCGATACTCTGTATGGCGCTGCGCTTTTGTCATCCGGAACATTCCAAAGCTCTGCGAGATTGGCACTTTTAAGCATACATACATGTGGCTTCGGGGATCGCCTGGAACCTTGCGGGAACTCGTTATAGGTTCGGCATTAAGATCGAGGTGGAATGACATTTCCTCCTTTGATGCAGAATAACCTCCATTTGATGCTGGCTGTGAATTTGTGAAGAAGGTACCCGGTCGGTAATTGGGTAGATTTGGATGATAACGTTCGGTTTTGGGTCGACGTAGAGGCCAGCAAGAAGTGCAAGAAAGCCACCAGCGGAACTGTCGGAGACTGCCAATCGGGTTGGATCCACGACATTCTCGCCGAGATGGGACAGCAGATGAGTGCGAATGAAACTAATACAATATTTCACGTCTTCGAAAACTTCGCCAATGTTGACTTGCGGTGCTAAACGGTAGTCTGCCGAAATACATATATATCCATGGGTGTGCACGTTCCGGCGCATATGGGGTGAAATAAGATCACGTCGTCCCTGTCTGATCTTAATCATACCGGGCTAGTTGAGACATACAGCAAACCACCACCATGAAACCACAACAGTACCGGTGCGTTCTGAGTATTTTTAGGCAAGTAAATATCCATCGGGATTTCTATAGAGCCGGAGCTCTTGTAGAAGAGTGTTTTGTCGGGTTGTATGGATGTCATACTGTATAGTTTCAGTGGAGGGGCCGAGGACACGAAAACTACAAAGATGAACAGGATTAAAAAGGATTTGACAGCATATTTAATACCTTTTTCCCAAGATGAGACCTCTGAATCTGGCTGGATTCAATGCCAACACAGCCCTACAACCCTTCGGAAGATCCCTTCGGGATCCCAACCCCGTTGCCAATAAGCACCAGCTAGTGACTGACAAACCATACAGATTACGCATCCCGCTACTTTGTTTGGCTTTGTAGCGGGGCCTGTGTAATGTTTTCGGTGTTGGGTTTGGTATCGCGGACTCATACTCGGAGTAGTTGCGTCCAAACCATTTAGCAAATCGGAGGTGCTTCGGACGAGAAATCTGGATTAATGGCTCTAGTATTGCATTCTACCTTATCTTTCCCCCTGTCTATAACTCATTCTACTCTAATATCTTAGAATTTTCGCCGATGTCCATGTAATACCTAGTTGTGGTCTCCCTTGACAGTAAGACAAATCGCGGCCGTTGACAACAATGGCATCGCCCAAAGTCGAGAGAAGCAGCCACCAATCAAGAAAGCCACTGGAATATAAAGGGCAAAGCATTCGGTGGACAGTGAAATTTCCAGACGGTGTGGATAATGTTTGCACACTTTATATCGGAGTTCAATTTCACGGCGGTAGCCAAGATGCCCGGGCTCTAGCAGAACAACGTGTCGCAGATATTTCGAACGAGCCTACAAATCGGCCTGCTATCATCGAAACCCTTCGAATACTTGCCGGAAATGACTTGCCAGGATCCCGGCTTTGGATTTTCCATTGGACGCAATCGAGCGATTTTTTAGCGAAATTAAAACAACTCAATATCCTTAGCATTTGGAAAGGATTGGGTCAATGCAAAGACAGCGTAGGCCTCTGGTGCAAACACTTCGTGGTCCCGTTGGAGAGGCTACAGACCAATTATTCCAAGGAGCACTACAGACCAGGATTGGCCGCGTTGGCTAACGTTGCTCATCCAAGCCATCGTCTTACGGGATACTGGGGGGAGGGTCGGGATCGCCTGGCAGCCTCCTCTCATGACCTCTTCGAGATGCCCGCTCGTCCTACCGTGCCTCGGATAACTCCCGCAGGGTATGGGTAGTATCTTATTGGCAGCAGCTATAAAAATATGTGTCTTTTCGCTCTGGACAGAGTTGGGAAAAGTGCGACGAAGAAGAACGGGAGGCGTACGAAAACGACCTCTAGAAAAAACTCAGAAAAGGCGTGGAATACATATGGGAGAATGCCGGAGAGACAGGATCTATCGGGCTTAGAATGGGGCAAAGGTTCGCTACAGATAGCGAGGTACCTGTGAAGGAAACCTGTGTCAAGGGCTTTCATCATAACTGGCTCAACATGGAGGAATGGTCAAGTCGACACCCTACACATTCCGCGATATTCAACGGATCAATGAAACATAGCAAGAGATTTGGCGATAGACAGAAGTTTATGACATGGCAAGAAGTTGCCATTCTCAAGGAGGGCGAGGGACTTTTTGAATATCTGAACTGCAATCCAAAAACTGGAGTCATCCGATGGGTGGAACTGCGAGATCAATCTGTTTTCTCCCCACCAGGAAGTAAATTATAGAATTATATCGACGTTGTCCGGAAAGTTTTAGCTTACATGGAACATATTAAGCTCTTGTGCTTAAAGTAGACAAACTCTAATGTGCAAGTGTCTATAAGCTGTTATTCACCCTTATCAAAACCTTTAGCGGGCATGCTAGCATGTAGATTGTAGGTAGTGATTTAAGATTTGAAGAGGTTGCTTATATTGCTCTTACGCGTGCTTAAATTCCTAGATTAGGGCTCGCAGCAATTTAGAGTGGTTGAATATCTTCCTTATTTGCACGATTAACCATCTCAGCTCGTATACGCTGGTTTGCGTGCTGATAGGCCTGGGGACATGATCGGTTCATTAACTTGCGGGACTGTATTAGGTGGCATGTAAAAACCTTACATGTCTTATGAATTTACAAGATCCAGTGACAGATATCGCCGTTCTTAGACTTCTTCAAATCATATCTGAGTCATTTAGTTACAAATGTCTCCTGCACAAAATGGGTTTCCATTTAAGAACCCATTATCATCCTGCTAGTTTGAGGATCCCAATCCTCTGGCGGCATTTCGTTCTTCAGACAATGTTACAATTCAGCGCGACATAGCTATCATCGGCACAGGTTGGGCTGGGGTAGCTACAGCATACCACGTGCTCTTAGACACTCATTTTGAGAGAACTACTCTGCTAAATATAGCTCTGCTTGGGACACGTCAGACATGCACGGGGCGACTGGCCATAATGCTGAGAAGTGCCTCTCTACGCTATTATTTCTTCTCTAACATGTTCATGTAAAGGAGGCTATCTAAAATTGGCAACCACCACCGTGGGACAGATTCTAGCTACACGTGGAAGCAATGCTGTAGCGGAGTGCTCTCAAAGACGTAGCAGGTAAAGAAAATACCGACTGCGAACTCCGTGCGGTTAGTTCTTTTGATATATTTTTTCTATGCAGACCATACTAGAAAAAATGCAAGACTGTGCGTTTTCCAAGCAAGTAGAGGAAGTATCATGGGCCAAATATATTAATTGGATCTAAGCTTCCGAGTTCGACAAGGTCAGAAGTGTTGTTTAATGATACAAGGACTGTAACTTCCAACCATCCGCTTTCTCACATACCTGGTATTAAAAATAGCAAAGGGAATTGAGCATACCTGCAGTCTCTCTTTGGCTGTACAAATCTGTCACGACCTTGCTATCAAGCGTACTATAAAGCTGTTGATTGATTACAAAAATGCTATTCTCACTATACTCAAGCGCTTCTAAATAACAGTATTTTGATAGTTCTAGAAGGCTAGGAGGTTACTGAAGTGCCCTATAAAGCTATAAGCCATTACGGGGCACCAACAGTACTGCCTGAGGCTGCATTCGGTGCCGATAGATAACATAGATAAGCAGATAGGTTCGGGAGTCATGATTGGCTCGAACTTCCCCGCATTGATTAGTCATGGGGTGACCCCAGAATTGCTACCACAGTCACGATAACCGAAGTTCGCCGCGCATTGCAACATCATCACTCACAGGGCAGTTCTATCACATAGATGCTACTATAACATCAGAAGAAGTTGTATCGAACGATAGAACAACATACTCGAAAATAAGGATGGAACTCAAGTGAGTCAACCGAGGACCGATGTAGGCATAGAACACGCGAGATGAATCATGGTTCGTCAATCGTCTATTTATGCGGCGCCGCCCAAGAAAACTAGGGCCTGTATTCCATGTCATGATCGCAAGGTTCGGTGTGATTCATATAAAGTGGGAACTCCCTGTACGCGATGCGTCTCGAAAAATCGCACAGAATCCTGCATATTAAGTCCACGCAGTGCGAGGTAAGTTTCCAGTTCGTCGTTATGCACGCCTTGGAATGGAGACTGGGTAGCGAATACTCATACTTGAATAGCGATACAAACAAGCGGAAGAAAAAGACCGATCAAGTGTCCCATCAACGTCGCAAGGTTCCAAGAGACCATACGCCAGAGAATACCCGCCAATCGCAAAGGGATTGTGCAAACGCCGACATTGTAAGAAGAGCTTTGATATTACTGAAACCCTATAATAGACACATCATCTGACATCTCATGGTTGCGTTCATCAAGGGTACCTACTCGCTGCTAGATCATCCCTTGGCACAATCGCACGCAGGTACCAATGACCTCCAATGCGAGGAGATTGATCCAATTTTAGCTGCGGATTTTCAATCTATCATTCCCACTCATCAAACGACACGTGACATTCCATCTTCATCTGCTCCTGCTCAGCGTGGGCATTACAGCATGACAGAAGACGATGCGCAAATTCAAACCATATATCGCATGGCCGAAGTCGATCGCACGCTCTCAACACCCTCTTCACTTACAAGCAATCCCAGTGCAGGACAGCAAATCATTGAGTACTACAGCGAACTCAATGCCCTCGCCGTTTTAGGAGAATCCCTCGGTCAAAGACGCAGGAAAAGACTTGTTCAGATTGATCTTCCGGGCCCTCCCGTTACTCTGTCAGCAAGAGAAAGAGAATTATCGCAACTAGACCCGATAGATCAGAAGTACATACAAGATCGGCGGGTTTATGATTTGCCTCCCCAGAAAATTCGGTACTATATTCTTCCCTCTCTTTTACTCTGAAATAAGCCAACCCCTCCACTGACACCTTTATAGCGACATATTTTTATCTTTGTTTTTCAAATACGTATATCCATACACTCCTATTTTGGATCGTATCCAGTTCTTTGACGACTACAACAATGAAAATTGTTCAACATTCTTACTCTATTCGATATTTGCGAACGTGGCGCCTTACACACCCTCCGATGTTCTTTTAGCCGCAGGCTATACGGACGTCAGTTTTGCCCAGAAAGAGTTTTTTAGCCGAGCGCGCATCCTTTACGACATGGGCTGTGAAAAGGGTCAATTGAACCTTCTGCAGGGATCAATATTACTCAGTTCGTTCCAGAATTCGTTCGCTCCCGACAAAGACTTTCGGTTCTGGTTCATCAATGCTATTCGTATGGCGACACAACTTGGCTTACATAAACAGTTAGTACCATCCCATACTTTTCACAGTCCACTTTTTGGTTTCCTAACATCATAAGCACAGGAATTTGGCAGATGAAATAGACGTCAGGACTCACAAGTTGTGTCGGCGTATATGGTGGCTCTTAGTGGTCAGTATCCCAAGATCAAACATGGCACTATTCGACGGCAACAGTCAACCTCTGTTCGTTGAACGGAACAAGCTAACTCAACTATAGCAACGAGATGTTTTATTCTCTCTCTCTGGATTCGAAAATATGCGTCGCCTCAGCGATGAAGAGTTTGATGTAACAGAACTAACAATCCACGACTTGGAGGACGAACCGATGATGTCGTCTTTAACTTCATTGCTTCCTCCGGTCACTCAACTTGAATGCCACTTCTTTATAGAGAATTCTAGGCTTGCACGGCTAGGTTTGTGTCTCTTCGCACTCGCTCAACATGTATGTAGACTGTTGACTTGCGCTAATACTTATAACTTTTCTTGCTTATTAGGTGCCCGCTTTTTACAGCTGTTCAGAACCGCTAAATCTCTACCGGTCATCATAAGTCAGGCGAGAGAGTTGCTCGAAGCAATCACAACGTGGCGTAGCTCTTTACCCCCGGAACTTCTCATTGGGAGAGTGGGCGTATGGCACAGTTCCAATGTCTGGATACTTTTGCTTCACGCCATGAGCTACCGTCTCGAATGTGTCTTATGTCGGACATTACGGCAGCGAGTGCGTGACTCTGACCCTGACACAGTCTCCTGGGCGAATCAGCAATTATTAAACTCAATGTTTGAACTCGAGACGCTCCTTACGAGGGCCATGATCTACGATGTGATTCAGTTTTGCCCGCCATCATTGTAAGCAGCCTGTTTCTGTGATAATTATTCATCCACGTTTATTGTTTTCCCTTTTTTTTTTCTTTTTTCTTTTTTGGTCTGATAATGAGAATTTGTCTGATTATGATTACTTACGTTCTCATACTTGCTCTCAGGATTGTGTGCACCATCAATCTGCTTGCATTTCAGATCGAATTCGCCTTGGATACAAGTTGCAGTCCAGCGCAACGGTTGGCAGCCAAGGCTCAAATCCATGCCGGAATATCATATTTTCAAGACGTTGGAGGGAAATGGATCAATGCCAAGTGGGCATTACGAGTCATTGAATGGGTTGTAAAGAAAGCTGGATTTAATATGAGCGATACAACACTGTCTGATCACAGGGCGAGTGTCGGTAGTGTTAGCTCGATTCCCCTGCAGCAGTCACAAACCTCAGCTCAAAATATCACATACTCTGAAGCCACTGGTTTGCCTATTGATCATTTTACTGGTCTACCGGAGAATTGGCTGCAGGATATGATTGATCACTTTGCCGATGTCGAGCCTAACGATTCCTTATTCGGCCTGTTTGGCGCCTGAGGAATGCCTCTCGAATCGTCATGAATCATCACAGCCGTGCAGCTGAACAGTCCATTCGTTAATACTTCTCGAATAGTTTTCGATGACCTAGAACATATTTGGATCTGAAGGCGGCATTCTAAGCGTTCACCCGTTGTCAATATACTCCTTATAATGCTTATAAGGTTAATGGCACTGCTTAATGTTGACTCCTGTAAGAAAATAATAAATTGATTGTATAGAACCACAATCCTCTACTGACAATAAATTACGATAAGAATCTAAACTTCTAAAGTATTTAAATTCAGTTACGGAGTACTCCGTAGATTAGTTGCCGAAAGTAAACCAACAAAATGAGTGATTTATGATAGGTCTAGAGAGTGGTCCTGTTTATACCATTGCTAAACATTCTTTATTGCGCTTGTTTGTTAAGTTACGTAGAAGCCTAATCGTGGCGCTATCGAATTCATACACGGCCAGCTTAGTTACCTAGGTACCTAGCTGCGGGATAACAATTCCAAGGCAGGTAACAAAAATGTGGTCTACCATTAAGGTTGCTACTAATGTTTTTAATCATTCTCCATAGCGCTCCTTCTACTTTTTGGATTACTTAGCCACAAAAGATTTCCGAAGCCAGTTCTCTCAACGACTTTACGCATGTACAATTCCCACCTAGGTAGCATTGAGATGCATCCCATTACATATCAATTATGTATCACCAAACCAAATACCGTCAACAGCGTTTGTAAGATATCAACCCAATTCGAAGATGCGAACTCGACGCAGATTCCAGAACACATACTCAAGTTTATATCATTCAGCTGCAAATACTGTCCTCGATACAGCTTAAAGATGTTTGTACTCTTATGTGAGCATATCTACGCATTTCAATTCTTTGTGAGCCAGCGTAATTGAACCAACACCTAGATTGAGACTTAATACCCGTGCCGCCAAGCCCACACCCCCTCGCACCGCGAGTGGGTGTCCATCAGATAAGTGAAATTGTCACATAAATAATATTTTCAATATTTCAACCCCCTATATCATCCTAAACTCTCTGAACACCACCAAAATGCTGTCCAATAAAATATAAAGAAGAGGAAAAGAGGATATTAGAGATATTAGAGATACTTAGAAGAACGATTAATTTGGCCTAAGTTAGGCACATCAGCAAGTAACAACCCTCCACATTCATATAATTTAGTCCTTCAAGTATTCATCCTTCATTGGGTCAACTTGTCGCTTTGCGGCTGTCACCAGATTCAGGTACAGGGGGAAGATGATCCCGGCGCTTAAAAAAGCCACACAAAGAATGAACGAATTGGACTCCTTTAGGCGTAATATGAGAGGATATCGAGCAAGGTGTGCAATCAGCCCCGCGGCAATAGTAGAAGCCATAAAGCATGAGGCTGTTTTGGAGTGAACACTAATCCGCGCATTGATATTGCATAGATGATAGGGAAGTTCATAGCAGAAGAGAACCAAAAGAGCGTGTTAAAAACCAATGGCATTGCTCCTCGTGTCTTCAAACAGACCATAGACCAAAGCAGCATCGTACTGTAGGAGAGAAGCAGTAATCATCGTGGCTTGAGCCCCAACCATATACTGAAGGCTGCCAAAAAGCGAGATAACGTCCAGACTGAGGTGCCAATGGAGTCGACGCCAAGGGTCTTGATTTTAATCCTTTGGTGTTTTGACATATCAATTAGACAAGGAACTCGAGCAAGGTACAGTCGTAAGGGTTCTACTTACTTTGGTAAAATATGCTTCACATAATCGGAGGAATCGGCTTCATGCGTGATGTTCGATAGCAAAGAACAGAATTGTCCCCACAAGCCAAGGCCAAGCGTCACAAAGACCACACGATATCCCAATATGTTTGTGCTATTTGCAGGACGCAGCTCAGCCAGACGGCGGAGATCTTCTTGTCCGGCCCCAGGTACCGGTACATAATGGAAGCAAGCGGCGAGCATAACCGCAAAGAGGGCAACAGCAAGATATGCCCACCGCACGTTTATGACTTCAGTGACGTTATGCTCATCTGGGAGCAGGACCTTTTCAACAATTACTCGAGAAAGCGTACTTCCCAGACCTTGAAACCTTTGTGCAGTTAACAGGCGAACTTCAGAATTCTCGAGTGGGCCACAGAGCGCAAGATATAAATTCGCCGTAGCCTCCATGATGCCATTTCCGGAGCCAATGAGGAAATTCGAAACCAAGCCTAATGGCCATGACACCAAAACGGAAGCTGGCCAGAAGAGCAGAGCCCCCATAGCATAAATATACAGCGCCGAGATGAATGCAGTATTAAAGCCAAATTTTTTCATGACAAGTCGGCCCAGCAGAACTAGAACAGGGAGATAGCCTAGCCAGTATACACACTGGCCAATATGTGAGTGCCATGGACCAAAGCGTGCAACTCCAGATTTCAGTCTAAGGGTGGTTACTAATCCATATGATGACCCCCATAAAAAGAAGTACGTTGTCACAAAGATATTGGGGGGAATCGATTGCTTGTTGGTCAATGTAAGCATCCGTCTTGGCCTCAAGTTCAAGAGGTTAAGAAGTTTGATATTTGTTGGGTATCGTTCCTGGGGTCCTAACTCTCGTTTCCTGGTGAGGACTGCAATCATTTCACCCTCGGGTTCTCCAGAACCAGCTGTGCCGCCATCTGTTTTCGTGTGGTCAGTGTGGTCCTCTGGATCTCCTCTGTGTATCAGTTTTGGGCTGATCTGAGCGGCGAGAGGCTTGAGGATTGGAACGGAAGCACAAATTATCGTCAAGTTTACTTCAACAACGGACCACATCGCGGAATACGCAGTGTCCCCTGTTGGAAGATCAGCTTCTCTTTGTATATGAAAGGAAAGACGACACTTGAGCATATCGTGAATTGGCAACCCACAGAAATAAATCTCATTCGAGATATCGATCGTGTGATATGAGTGGAGGTTTTGAAGTTGAACTTTAGCCGAGGTTTGAAGGAAAGCGACCCGGACAATATCTGTAACTATCACCAAGATACCAGCGCCAAAAGTAAGCACCAAGATCATTCGTTGTCTGAATGGAAGACGAATTCTGGTCAAAAGGGGAATTGGAATGAAAATAAGGGCGATGTCCGTGGCTATATTGTAAGGTGCGGTAGATATGGCTGATATAAACTCATTGGTGCACACGTCCTTTGTCTGCTTCTCCAATTGAAACACTGCAGATGCCGGCATACACTGGAAGACGGTAGTTATTGTTAACGCCAGGCCTACACCATACACTATAAAAAGCAGGGCATAGTTTGCCCTATAGAACACTTTTTTTT
>JBBVQN010000171.1:0-12861 GCA_038993655.1 Talaromyces verruculosus | reverse complement strand
TAATATGAATCCGGAAATTTAGGGTTGCTATTCACTAAGAAATTAGGCTGACCCTAACCCTGCCACTTTTACTTTCGGGCCAAAAACAAATGGGTATTTTGGTTAGACAGGAACTAGCTAGAAATATATCCCATAGCCACTTATATGCAGTAAATCCTTTAGGAAGTGCCAGTCTCTAAAGCCATAGCTATAATCTAAAGCAGACTATCACACCTCAGATCAGGACCTAGAGAACTTATAATTTACTTTATAAATAGACCTGCAGCTGGGACTAAGAACAGTAACCTTAGCTGTAATCAGCTTATAATTAGACATTAAGGTAAAGAATAAAATGGAGAAAAAGAAAATACTATAGATCTATATAATAGACTAGATATATGGTGTATGGATAATTATATAATTTAATAATATCTTAGGCTTCTTAGTATTATAAGAGGCTCTTTTTATGCCTTATAAGGAATAATACCTAATAGATACTAGCATATTTCCTAGTCTATAAGAAGTAAGAGATTAAACCTTATATTATTTATAGATGATATAGTCCAATCTATATCAAATAAAATACAAAAGATCAGATTGGCTAGAGTAGATATAGGAATCATATAAGATAGCCCTAGTAGTAATACTTCATCAGAACAGGCTTGGCTTGTGTATTGCCTATTATAATAAGATAGATTATATATATTGCAGATAGTTTCTTCAAAACAATATAGTATTAAATGGTTATTAAGATGTCCATACCAGTAATATATATCTATTAGAGGACTGGAGATATTTCTATCTCAACCTCTATATTCTAAACATAGTAAAAAAACCATAAAATATCTTATAGCTATCTATGCCTATAGCATATCTACTTGGGCTCCTAAAAAAAAAGCAGAAATATCTATGACTAGAGAAGAAGGAGCAGCAGTCCAGTTTAGATATAAATTAATCAGCCCTTGAAGTAGAGAAAAGAAAAAGAATAGTATAATTTAAACAGATAATTAACCACTCAGACATACTAGTTAGCCTAAAGGAAATATTAGCCCCAAAAAAACTAGTGCTAAGGCCAAGTTAGCTAATTAGTTACAAGAAGAAGATATCTAGTAAAAAAGACTCCCTATTAAATAAGTTTATGATATTATAAATACAGATAGTCTATAGAGTATTAGTAACTAGTCCAAGCCTATAAACCAATATAAAAATAAAGGAAATAATAATGACTAAGCTCAACTATCAACTAGTACTACCTAGAACTAAGTAGGTATAAGTAATAATATGCCAGGATAGTGGATTATCAGTCTTAGAGGAGGAAGGTTAGATAAAGAATAAAAAAGACATAAATATAGATATAAAGGGAATAGATTAATCTAGATATTTAGATTAAAATACTTAGATAGATCTATTAAAGGTCATATTCAAGGTAGTGGCGCAGGGTAGAGTGATAGTTTCAGTGAATCTCAATATTAAAGTGTGATATTATTAATCTTTAGATGATCAAGAGAATATGGACAGTTAATAATTGGACCATAGACTAAGATTAGAATATAGTATAGTGATCTAGATACTTGATATAATGTATAGATTTATAAATATCCCACCTATTTAGTCCCAATATAAGGGAAAAAGAAATCACCTATTATTAGCCTTAATATAAGATAGTCAATCTATCAGATCTTAGCCCCCTTTTACTTAGCTTGTGGAAAAGATTACCTAGAGATTTATAATTATTAGAGGTATATATTAGTAAGAAGAAAGTTTCTAGGTTTCTTCTCAGTGAGTCTAAATCCTAAGGATAAGAGATGACTGCTAAAGCAATATTACAAGATATAGTATTTGAGTGGCTAGAGCAGTTTCTAGTTATAATCTACTATAAGTATTATTATACAGTCTAACCAAGCCAGATTAAAGGTTATCTAGACTATACTTATCACTAGATCTTACCAAGTAGAAGAATCACAATTATAGAGGAGATTCACAGCTGGCCAGATATTATTATCATACTGATAGAGCTAGATATCCCTCTTTATCAGCTACAGGCAATTCTATAGTTGATCAGACCCATCCTTGGATAGTAGTATTAGCTTATACTATAGATATGTAGATATATATGCCCAAATATCAAGACAATATAATAATATTAATCTCAGATATATGGTTAGAGTCAAACCACTCACTAGGACTATCTAACAAGATTATTCATAATATAGATCAGGGAATAAGAATCTAGTGTGTGTCAGGTAGTATTATACTAACACCTCTTCCAATAAAAATTAAACTTTTAATATTTTATAATCTTTAGTAAGGAGATATTTAAAATCTATTTTAATATTATAATAGTCCCTACAGCAACTCAGTTATAGAAGCTTGTAAATTAATAATATATAACTACTAAAAAAAAGCTAGCAAATCAGCTTATTACAGGTTATATAGATGAAGTAAATCTATAATTATAATAAACAGGATAAATGTTATATCTAAGTTATTACTCACAATTAGAGGTGCTCACACTTGTTGAGATACTAGAGAAGACTAAGAGTTTAATATAAACTATCTAGAATACTAAGAGTATAGCTAATCCTATAATAAATATAATCTAGAATACAATAGCTAATATTAGATAACTCAGTTAGTAAGCAGTACTATATATTAGGATTAGTATCTAATTAGAGATAATCTATACTAAAAAACACTAAACCTAGTACTAACTGTTAGAGATATATTAGGATTTCAACACTATTATCTAGCAGGTATATCTATAGCAGTAGATATTGATATTCTTCTAGCAAACCTAGATAGAAGTAAAGAACCCAATCCATTTATTATATTAGTTTATACTATCTCAGCAAACTATATGGAACAGATTAGTGTATCTAGCATATATAAATATTATTATATACTCTAAATAAAAGATAGTAGTAAATAACTATACCCAATATCTATTAGGCAGAAGTTTATTATCTAGAAATATATCATAATTTAATAATGACAAGCCATACAATCAAAGTATAGAATCTATAACCTTAATATCTTTATTGACCAAAACCCAGCAGGCCTGCTTAGACTTTTATATAGAATTACTTAATCAGCAATTCATATACTATAAGTATAATAGTGCCCTGGTATATGTAATAACCCTTCTTAGTATATATAAGAATAGATAGCAATTAGTAAAGAACTACCCCCCTATCTTATCCTAAATGATTAAATTGATATAGTTAATACTAATTCAAAAAGCTATCTAACTTAGTCCTGATAATAATAAGGAGTAAATGTTATATATAAATCTGCCATAGGCATCCTAGTTAAATCATAGGTCAATTACTAAATTAAACTATAGGCTATCCCTATATAGCTGTTTAAAATAGGTGATAGTTATAATAGACTAGTTTATAGTCTATAGCACACAAAGCCTAATGTAGTAGCTCCTTAATTTATAGATATATAGTCTAAAAATTTACTTTAACACTACCACCAAAAACCATATGAGCTAGTAGAATCAGAATGAATTACTCTACCAGAATCTGTAATTCATTATATCCTAGTTTTATAGTATAGTAGATTATATTATGCAGGAGGCCTAATAGATCCTCTTAGAAGATCTGTTGCAATATTTATATGATCAGGTACCAGTAATCCCCTGGTATATGCTGTATGATAATCCCTTTAATAGGAACTTTTATTAGAACTTTCTCTAAAACACTTAAACTATGTGGCTAGTGGATAGAACAATATAGCTTTAACAATATATCTACCAGTATATTAATCTCTATCATCAATTCATGCAGGCTGATAGATAGGGTATTTAATCAATACAATAGCAGGTATTCTATAGATATATTATTATCTTTCTAAAGAAGCTCCTTACTAGTATACAGTTTATATAGGGACAACCCACATAGGCTCTAGAGCTACTGAGTCTATAATATAAGAATAGTCGCCATAATAGCATCTAGAATTTATTTATTAAGAATAGAATAGTGATACTTATAATCTAGTATTATAAAGATTATCAGATGAAGGGTAATATCAAAATTATACAACAATATCTATCCTAAGAGGTAGGAGAGCTACTTATATAGTATCTATAATTAGTCCTCCCCTTCTAATACTGTATTAATAGGCTTTTATAGTGAGAGAATATAATCTATTCCTATATCTAGCTATCTGGCCATAGATAAACTATATAAATATCTGACCAGCTGTAATAGATTCTAAAATATAAGAGTCAGGCTAGCCTGAACAATTAATCACTCAATATCACCTTTTACTATAAAGTAGTAATTGCTATTAGCTAGTGCTATATATAAGGTACTTAAGCATTTATCTAGAATATAAATATCAAGACTGCTATTATAGAGGTAGATAATAAGTAGGCTATAGCAGAGATTATAGATGAGCAAGCCACACATAGTTTAGAAATAGCTAGAAATATTTATACTCAGGAGATAATAAAATATATTAATAAGATGGCAGAATAATGGATTCAATTTCATCAGAGTAGTTAGGAATAGTATTAGTTTCTAGGATTTAGATCTACAATCTAGGTTCTGCTAAGGGATATAGTAATAGCTTTCTAGGATTAGGCTAAATAGAGCTAGACTGAACAATAGAAGCAGACAAGAAAGATAAACCTTAATATATTATTATAAAAGATAATAGGATCAGAGACTTAATTTGTCTAATCTTAAAAAAAGATCTTAGAGGTTATTATTCAACAACAGAGTCTTATTATAGCTGTTATACCTACTGGTGCTAGAAAGAGTCTACTTTTCATACTTCCCGCATGGATGAGCTATAGTGGGATAATAATTATAGTAGTCCTAATAATCACACTACAGAAGGATTTTCAAGAATAATATTACCAGCTTAGTATCTCCTATATAGAATAGAATTCATAATATGCTATTAATAGTGCTTCTATTATATTAGTAATACTAGAATTTATAGTATTGGAGTGCTTCCAGACATTCATTAACCAGAAATAGTGGATAAAGGAGCTAGATCAGATTATAATTGATGAGTGTTATATGTTATTACAATCAGAATATTATTTTTATAGAAGCCTAACCTAGCTGGATATATTAGTACAGAGTGAGACCTAGCTAGTATTGCTAACTACTATATTACCCTAAGATTATAAGGCATTATTATGTGAATAGATATTCTTTATGCTATCTACTATATACTGGTTTCACAGCTATACTTATTGAGCTAATATTAATTACTGTGTGATTCAAATTGGGGAAATTGGCATGCTATAATTAATAGTAAAAGACACTGTCTGCCAGTAGATCATATAGCAAATCCCACAGTTAATTAATAGTAAAGTGATTATTTATTATTAATCTATCTATTTAACAGAAAATATTATAGAAAAACTTTAGTATAGTATCTATCATAGTTATACTATCAATTATTATGGTATACTGACCATATTTCACAGTCAGATATAAAGGGTTATTATAGCTATAAATGCTCTTAGTATAGAGATTGATATTTTAAATATTTATTTAGTAGTTTATGTGGGCCAGACCTAAACCTTATTAGACTATATACAGGAGAATGGACAGGCTAGATATAATAGCTATCTAAATATAGTAGTAATAATAGTTAATAGGAGTGGATATAGCTGGCTTGATCCTTTATTAGTGGATTATATAGTCTAGTGATATATTGATAGAGCATACCAATAGCAGATATTAAATAGGTATTTAGATAGTATAATTAATAGATATAAGAGAATCTAATATAAACTGAATAAGGTTACTTGTGATGGATACTTATAAATCTTAATAGATTATAAGCTAATAGGTATTTTCCCTTAAGCTATTCCCTTTAGATTCTAGAAGATAGCCTATCTATTAATTAGTAATTAGAATCTATCTTAAAAGCTATCTTATACTATTATAAAATATAAGTAAACCCACTCACAAACTAAGCTAGAGCTTATTATTAAATATTTAATATCTTAAATATTTTTATTAATAATATTATATAATGCTCCTCTTTATTAACAAGGGATATAGATCTAGGTAGACTATTAGGAGGTTAAATCCATCTCTAAATAGTTTGATTATTGGATGGATCAATGCTAGCTATATATGATAAATAGAATGCCTACTAACTATATAATCAATATTTATAGATATATTACTGTAGCTATAACCTAGCTATAGATATGTAAAATAATATAAGTAATAGTATACTCAACATATAAGGACAGAAATAAAGGATATAAGCTATATATAGCCTATTTTACATGCTATTCACTGTAGTGGATATATAATCAATAGAAAAAAAATAGATTTAGTGTATATTAATAGATAAGGCAGCTATGCTAGTATCTTTAAATAGCTATCTAGGTGATAGTTTAGATCTTTTATAATATACAAAGCCAGTCAATTCAGAGAGTATAGCAATAACAGATATAGCAACAGAAACTAGTAATAAATATATATAATTAGATATAGCTGGTCTATCATTTCTAATAGTAGTTTAGAGAATAAGAGGAGGAGTAGAGCAGACTAATAATTAAAATAAACTAGCTATATTATTTAATTGACAAGCTAGAAGCAGATATTAATAATAGCTTATTATAATAGTTTATAGTGATCTAGTCCAAGTGCAATATATATTAGATAATACTCTTTATTATTAGACTATAGGCTATTATATCTATAAATAGAATGCTTAGTAGGAATTAAATCTAGCTAGTTGTGTCATCTAAATATAAAATATATTACAAAGGAAATAGTTATTATATCTAATTAGTAGGATATCACTAGTTCTAAAATACAGAGATCATCTATAAAATAGATATCAAAGGGAAATAGCCCATAAGCCAAAATCTAGAATATATAATACTATATCCTTCTCACTACCTTATTTATTATTCCTAATGTTAATCATTGTACAAGGGCAAAGATATAATTAAAGCCTTCTAGGTTTATTAGTGGTTGGAGAGGCTAGAGCTATAGCATTATTAATGGTTTGATTTTGCTCAACTTCACCATCCACTTGCACTATTAGTTATATAAGTAAATACTAAATAGACTATAAGCCAATAAGAGCACTTATCTAGTTGACACTTTCTACCCTTCAATAGAGTCTATCTGTCTAGTACTATAGAGATAACTATATAATAAATAGTCTAAATTGCTTTATTATCTGTTAGCTAATTATTAGGAATAATAGTAAGAAATCTATCTTTTTATAGCAAGGCTAGTACAGGATTAATAGAGACATCTATATTCAACTGGCTCAAGTCTTTATAATAATTATTAAGATTAGAGATGTATCTAAATATTTAGAGTACTAGATTAAACTACTAGATCATCTCCTAAGTAGTATTATATTCCTTTTATTAAGTAGTTAGTACTGAATAGATTATAGGTTATTGACCTCTATACCTACCTTAGTCTTGATGATTGTGGTTTAGAGCAGTCTAGAGGTCTACCTAGTATTATACTTCATATTATGACAGAGAGTATTAAGTATAATATATTTTAGCTCTATATATATTGTAAGTACACCTGCTATCTTAAAGGACTTTTAGAATATACTCTTCATCTAGCTATTTAACAGGGCGGGTATTTTCTAGAGGATATGATTTTTTTTCCAGTTAATATTTATAGTAATAGTACTACTAGGGTTGAATACTTGAAACTATCTGATCTACTACTTTATTAGATATCTAGATTAGATACAGATAAAATATATATACTAATTCCTCCCAGTTATTAAAGTGCTTTATATAGCTAGTTAGCATTAGACTAGTATAAGCTATAATTTTTAATATAATACAGCTCTACTACTTAGACTAAAAACACTCTAAATAATGTATAATAGCTTTATTATTAAGATAATTCACCTTGTCCTCTGATAGCAGGAAACAGAACTAGGTATTAAAAGGTATAATATAAATCTATAGAATATTAGTAATTAACCTATAGATCATTTTAATTCAGGGAATTAATCTAGGATTCTACAGTGCCTTTATCTTGCTAGACTAGATTAGCCTCAATCTCTTCCTAGATCTTCTTTAACAATTGGACAGCATAATAATAGTACACAGCTTCATCATCAGTATAAATAATATTATTAGCAAAGAAACTCAACCACACTAGTAATTGATACTGTTCTAAGGTATTGGTGGGCATCTTCTAATTTAGACACATCTATTTCATAATATATTAAAGAACCTTATTTATCTTAAAGCTAATAGTGCGCTTTAACCTTATTAGATCACTTTTATTAGTCTCAGTCAGTATTATTATTAGCCTATAGATCACTAGAGTATGTACTATTTAGGACATTCAATCAGCTCTCCCTCTAGCAGCTGGTGATAGATTATATAATATTTATTATCACTGTAGCAGCTCAAGAAATCAGGATAATAGTTCTAATATTCTAAGCTATTATTACTAGTGATGGAGATAGTGAGCTTAGAGAAATTATAATTATTGTTATAGCCCAGCAGTAAAGGAAACTACTCTTTATAGCTCTTATAGTTAAAGATAATAGAGAAGAATAGAAGACAGAAAATATAGCTAGAGCAGTTGATTATCATCTTATAGATCTAGTGCTAGTCTTTATATATAGCACTGACACTATTATTAGGGAAAACTATAGTTGCAAAAGCATCAAACTTAAAAAAAATAAGAATCTAGATCTATATTCCTATTAATGATTTAACCTATAGTCCATTTCTTTTGCTATAAAGTAATAGACTTACTTTATCTAGCTTGGCTGTTATAATATCTAATATAATATACCATGCAAATACTTCTTCACTATATTTAATTACATAGAATCTTAATATCAGATTATATCACTAAATATAATAGAGAATCACTATAAAATATATAATCTTCAGCATCTCAAACTAGAACTATGTAGTGAGAAATATTTTTATAATTTTAGGCTTTAGGAGTTACTCCTAATTATTATTACTAAGGCACTCATTGAAGGCAGTAATAATATAAAATATAAGATACTCCTTTAAATCTTTCTTTTAGATCAGGTCTTTGTTTATTTTTAAGTACTACTTTACTAGAGCATTCATACCATTTTTAATATAATAGTCTACTACCTAGTAATAATCCTATTCTATATAAGTCATACTAGATAGTAATATCAAAATAAATAGGCTTACCTTTATATTATTACTACTGCTAATATCTGTGATAATAGATTTAAAGATATAGATATAATGCTGTCTATTAACTATATAAACAAGGATTAGAAGTATCTTAGGTAGGTAGGTGATTAAAAAAAGATATTACCAAGATATATTAATAATATAATAACCTATAGACTAATCTGCATTTGCTTTGTTTTGTATATAATAATATATTTAATTAATAATCTTCTGTTGCGTAGGGGTGATTATCTAATTAGATTATATCATGATTAGGTCTGGTTAGATGTTGAAGAGGATACTCTTAGGGACTATCTATTCTCCAGTGGTTACTTCCTTAAGAACCACAAATTAATTTACAATCTCTATAAAAAAGGCTCTGCTAGTAATAATAGTAATTTAATCAGTAAAGGCATAGCAGCAGACTCTAGCTTAGAACTACTCCTTTAACTAGACAATAAGCTTGTCATCTAGATTGCAATTATATCAAGTATTAAATCCTAGGTTCTCATCTAGAAAGAGTTCTTAAATATTAATAATAAAGCTTCCTATAAAGTATTATTCTATATTAAGAGGGGTAATATTATCTTGTATATTTTATAACTCTATCTCTAAATCAAGGTTGCTGACTGCTAATATTATTACTTTATAAAATATTAGTAGGATTAGTCTATGGGCTATTATTAAGTATTAGAAAGCTTACTAATAAAGAAGATAGGATATATTCCAAAAATAAGGAGGGATGTGAGTGGTGAAGATAATCTAAAAAATTTCAAAAAAAAAAAATGATGGTTGGAGAGGATAGAGGAAGAGATTAAAATTAAACCTAAGAAATCCTTGCTTATTATTTATCTTTAAAGTGGTACTATTTTTGGATGAATAAATACTAATTAATCCTAGTGATTATATAATCTCTCTATACTAAGTCAGTCAGTCATAGATTTGCTTATTAAATATCCTTTATTTAATATGCAGCCCTATGGATAGGTTTATAGAAATTCCACAATAGTAGTTTATAGGTGTTTCTGTCTATTAAGCCCTGACTAAGACTAGTTCTTAGTAGGTGATTCTTTTAGAGGAGAATACCTTCTACATTCTATAGTCTTTATTAGATCTTAATTAATCTTATCTCAAGGAGGTGTCTTTACAGTACTTGGTCATTTACAAATATACACACTAATTAAGATTATAGGATCTAATAACCTATGGTCTATTAGTAGATTCTGATATATATTACTATAAACTATGGCTACTCCTCTATTTTCTTATCTCGATGTGCCGCTTTTCTTTCTATAACACAGTTTATTCAAGATTGGCAGTTAAGAAATCTGTTTTAAGTCTATACTTTTATATTTAAAAATGGCTCAAATATTCCCTATTAATAATAAAGGTTCTAGACTCAATACTATAGCGGATATTATAACCCATATAAAACCTTTCCTTAAGAATAATATAGTTATAAAAGTAAGCTTATTAGCGACGCTTTCAATATTTAAGTTTCTAATATTTTATAGCCCAAGTAAACGCACCAGATGGCTTACAGTCTATAAAATCTAGCTATCTTATTATTTTTTTATCTTAGTATACTTTATATCTTCTTTTTTAAGATTCTTTATCAATAGTAAAGGCCTCAAACTCGATACCACAATAGATATTGAAACCCATGCAAAACCTCTCCTTGAGGATAATACATTTATAAAGATCTATAAAGATGATAATCATCTAGGCATTAAAGCCTTTGAAGGTCTTGTATCTTTATGGGATAGCCTATACTCTATAAAATATGTCTATTTCTCTATTTCCTTCATGTTAATAGGCCTATGGGCTGATTCAATACTTAATAATAACATCTTAGGTTGATTGTGTGTGGATATACCATCTTAAGAATAGAAGTATAGAAGTCTAGGCTTCAGCAGACAATACATATATAAATATTATATAATCTGTAAAACTAACTCATAAAACTTGTTAAGAAGATATTTCACTTTTTTTAAAGGATAGCTTAAGCTATGCTTTAAAGTTAGAGGTTCTAGATTTATAGGATAATATATTTATATGATTTCTATTCAGTGCATTAATAAAATAGATCTAGGGATTGATATTATTATATAAGTAGGATTTTAAGCATAGTCTGCTCTTAGTTTATAGTAGTAAACTCTTGCGGCTAGTAAAACTAAAAAAATTGAGATATTATATCTATAATTTAATAATACCAATGCTGAACACTCTCTATACTTTTTATTCACAGCCAAGAATACTCTCCCAGCTTTGAAGTGAGTGGAGTTGAATAGAAATAAGTCAATAATAGATAATACTAATATTAAGGATCTTTATATCTTATATAAAAAGAGACAGAAAGAGCATAATATAGATAAAGATACTAAGGATATCTAGAGTCTTAATAGACTTAATGAATATTCAGATTCTATAGTAGGTGAGCTTATTACTAATATATAAAGGCTTACTATTTTTAGAAATAAATTAGTTTAAGGTCTAATTTATTCCTCAACCACAACTGGAATCTAGGATTAGTGTATTTATTGCTAATATACTTGCAGGGTTGATAGCATAAATAGAGAAAGTGTACTGTAATAGTAAGAATAGTAACTCTTCTATAGTTAATTATCTATGGATATAACTATCTTAAAAGTGGAAGTATAGAAGTTTAAAATACTAAGGAGCTTTACACTCTGCTTAAGAAGAGACAGAAAGAGCATAATATAGATAGAGATATTAAGGATATCTAGGGTCTTAATAGACTTAATGGACTTAATAGACTTTTAGATCTAATAATCTGTAATTTATTTCTAATTATAATAACTAGAACCCAGGACTGGCATGCTTATTATTAATATATTTACTAAATAAGCAGTATAAGAGGAGAAATAATATAGTAAAGGAAAGAATCTGGTGTAGTAATAATTAAGGAATAGTACTTTCTTTAATTAACTATCTACTTTTATAAGCAAACTAAGTACAGAATAGATATTAACTAGATATTCTACTACTACTACTAGATAAAGAAGAACTATTGTATTTAGAAATTAGAATAAGAATTCTGATTCTTCTTCTAATAAGAACTAAATTCTGACATGAATATTGCTTAATTAGATATAATAGAGCTTAGAGATGGTGTACTCTGATTTAAGGATATATAAGCTAGGGAAATTAGTAAGATAATCTAGAATCTTAAAGCTCTATATGAATTATCAATCTTAGTAATAGAGAGGAATTTCTCTCTAAAATTGGACTATGGGTTGATAAGGTATTTATTTTGACACAGAGAGAAGAAGTTTGTTGTAGGATAGAGTCAGAGGATTTGTTATAGTAGGGTTACTGTTGGGGTTATAGTAATGCTCCTATAATAGTTACCCTAATAAAATTATGATTCTTGAACTGATCAATTTTATGGAATGATTACTCAGCAAGTGATCACTTGGAAATGTTTTAAAATCTTTTAATGTATAGAGAATTAGTACACTTATAAACTGGATGATTTTTGGATGATTTGAACCACTAATTCTAATTGTTATTGGGGGTGAAGGTTTTTAATATGAATCTGGAAATTTAGGGTTGCTATTCACTAAGAAATTAGGCTGACCCTAACCCTGCCACTTTTACTTTCGGGCCAAAAACAAATGGGTATTTTGGTTAGTGATCACTCAGAAACATTTCAAAATCTTTTAATATATAGAGAATTAGTATGCTTATAAACTGGACAATTTTTAGATGATTTG
>JBBVQN010000170.1:0-14405 GCA_038993655.1 Talaromyces verruculosus | reverse complement strand
TTGGGGGTGAAGGTTTTTAATATGAATCCGGAAATTTAGGGTTGCTATTCACTAAGAAATTAGGCTGACCCTAACCCTGCCACTTTTACTTTCGGGCCAAAAACAAATGGGTATTTTGGTTAGGGGTAAGATGATGTAACGGCCACGGGAATCGAACCCATACCCTTGCGTTGCTAGCCGCAGCAGGTGGCCCACACGGCTTTCTTACCACTAAGCCATGCGGCCGTCTAGCAGAGCTATATAGAATATATTATATATACTTCCAAGAATATCTAGTTGGTAGATATATATATTAATTCTTTCTAATATTATAAATTTTATATATCTATAGTCTAGCTTTTTAGATAGATAGTCAGTTTAGGTATTCTATAGATTAAGCTATACTTTATCCCCTACTTAATATATATAGGCTATATTATAGTACTAGTTTATAGATTTTTCTATATACTATTATACTACTACTATTTTAGTCTATATTAGACCTACTACTTATATTAACTTTTTAATAATATCTTTTATAATTTTCTGTTCTTTATATTATATAATTAGCTTATAAAAGATATCTTATAAGTTTATAACCTCTAAGTTATATCTATATATAAAGAAGAAAGAACTTATCCTAGTAATTAATAATATCTAGTTATTAATTGTTATTTTAGCTATTAGGAGCAAACTGCTTTAATTATTCTAAAAGTAATAATAGTGCTTCTATAGGTAGTCCTTAATAATAGTATTTATTTGCTTAATCTAGCTATTAGTCTAAGAATGCTATATAGTTAATAGATACTATTTAGTTTTTATACTCTAATATATATAGCCCTATATCTTATTTATAAACTATATGCTTTAGTCTGAGATAATACCTCTAGAGAATCTATAATAAGCTATAAAGAACTATAAGAACTTATACATAACTATTTTAATATTAAGATTCTTTAATAGAACTAGAATAATGCCTTTATTTAATCTATCTATTATAACTATAAGATAGCAGTAGTTATTATTAACTAATAATTTATTAATAAAATTAATACTAATTTCTTATTAAATTCTGTTATAAGCTGACCTCATGAGGCGTATTCGGGCGAAGCCCTCACAATAGCTACTCCCATGACATGAAGCTATTCCTAGATCCTGATTGCCTGCCTGGATATAAAACAACTCTAGCTCTAGTTGCCCTGCGTTATGGTGCCTATTCAGAACTATATAATACCTATCTATCCAGAATCCCTAAAAGGAAGATTGCTGAAAGCCCCTATTCCCTTTTTTCTTATAAGATTATATATGCATAAAGAATTTATTATTTCTTTCCTTTTTCTTTTCTTATATTACATTTTCTACTCAGATATGCCCTTATAATGAGTATTAGACAGGACTAGCCTATAATATTAGAAAATATAATATTAGGATTTTAAGAATTTAAATCATTATAGTAAGACTTATCATACTATATATAAATATAAACCTAAATAACTAATCTTTTAGAGAATAGTAGCTAGTGCTTATTAAGGAACTGCTTATATAGTTTATATATTAAATAAAAGCCTTTAATATTAATATTAATACCTGTATTAAAGCTATTAATATAAATATTAATAACTGAATAAACTATCTAGAAGTAAGCTTTAACTACTTAGATTAATAAACTGTAAATCTTAAGACTCTGTAGGTATCTCTTACTCAATCTTCTCTATATCTAGTCCTTTAATTAGAAATAACTGAAAAGGCTTCAAGACAGTAATTATATTATTAACTAGAATATACTATTAAATATAATAACTCTGATAAATCCCTATTCCTTCCTTTTCTTATAGAACTCTAAGCTAAAATCAATATTGATAGACTAGCTATAAGAAATATATATATTTAAATATAATATATCTATAGCAGACTATAAGAAGATACTTAAATAAAAATTTTCTTATAGATGCAAATTCATGCTACTAATTCTAGTATTATTAATAATAAAACTCTTTTTATATTCTACTAATACCTCTATACCTAATTTGAAAATTGCTAGCTTATTAAATAAGCTAACTAATAATTTAACTAGCTCTATTAAAGCTATATCCTATTCTAAGATTTTGCTAGTAAATTTGAAAGGATTCTTCTTCTTACTAGAAGTTATATATAGCCTAATAATATCTAAATTATCTAAATTTAAAGTATTATTAATTAAGAAATATGATAGATATTTATTAGATAGATTCTTCCTATTAGATATAAAGCCTTTATTAAGCACTTATATTATGTTGCTAATAACCTAGATAAGTATAATTATATTTACAATCTCTATAATCAAGGCTTGAATTAACTCTTTTTTAGCATATTAAAGAATAATTTATTAAATGTTATCTTTCTGTATTAGTCTTAGTCTGCTATTATAACAGCCCCTATTCTTTTTGTTATTATAAATCTGTCTGCTATCTCTTAACTCTTTATTATATAAACCTGTTCTTTACTAATCTATTATAACTATAGAAAAATCAGCTATATTATTTATATTTATTCTAGGTCCTAATAATCTTAAGCTCCTTACCTTATAGCTATTATTAATACTATTTCTAAGATTCTTATAGCTATGCCAGAACCAAGACTTATTATCTATTTTAAAAAATCTAAGTTAGAAAAAGAATAGCTTCTAATAGAAGTTATAATTAAAAGCAAGATATAATAAAAAAATTTTTAATAAAAAAGAAAGAAGTGATAGCCTTTAAAATTAATATATTATTTAATAATAATATATATACTAAGATATTAGCTAATAATAGATATATCTCTTATAGAGTAATCAAAGAATCTTTTATTTTAAAATATAGCTTTATCTAATATATAATAGCGCTAGTCCCTATCTAGAGATATAATAGAATAGAAGAACAGACTACTAGTAAGATTATAATAATAACTATAGATATTAGAGGCTATAAGATAAAGAAAGCATACTTTTATATAGTATAAAAAATAAAATATAATTTAATATTAGAAATATAATAGATACAGAAAGAAGGAATCTTTTTTAATCTAGCTAATAAGATTTTAATATTTCTTAATAGAATTAAGATTAATAATAAGAATATAAGTAAGATATACTACTATAATAGTGCTTATAAGATATCTATAGCCAGCCTTACTATCTTAAGAAAACAATAGAGAAGACAGCTAGAGATTAGAATTAAGATTTTTATAGCTAGTATAGCTAATATTAATAAAGTGCTTACTCTAAAAGTAAGAATAGACCTCTAAACTAAATTATTAAACTATCTATAAGATTATACTAATATTTTTGACTCTATTAAAGTAGATAAACTATTAGAGCACTAACCTAGTATTAATTATACTATTAAACTGATTAAATAAGATAAGGATAAAAGGAAGCTAGAAGTCTTTTAAGACCTTTTTTATAATATATTATAAAAAGAACTTCTTATATTAAGAAAAATATTATATAATTTATTATCTAAAAGATTTATATAAATTAACAAGTTATCTGTAGCTATATTAGTACTATTTATTAAAAAGCTAGGTAGAGAACTATATTTTTACATTAACTACTAAGCTTTAAATGCTATTATTAAGAAAGATTAATACCTTTTATTATTAATATATAAGATTTTATAGCAGATATCTAAAGTAAGGTGATTTATAAAGTTTGATATACCTACAATGTTCTATAAGATATATATTATAAAAGGAGATAAGTAGTTAACAGCTTTCTAAATCTGATTTAGTCTTTTTAAATAGCTAGTAATTTTCTTTGGTCTAGCTAATACTCTAAGTATATTCTAATAGTATATTAACTAGATCTTATAGAACTTGCTAGATAATTTTGTGATTATTTATATTAATAATATATTTATTTTTACTGATAGCTTATTAAAAAAATATTATTAATATATCTATATAATGCTCTAATAGCTCTATAATACTGGCCTATAGATTAATATTAATAAATTAGAATTTAAAGTAAAAAGTATAAAATATCTTAGATTTATTATTAAAGCTAGTAAAGAAATATAAATAGACTTTATTAAGATAAGAATAATTTAGGAATAGCAAGTATCTTCTATAATTAAGGAAGTCTAATAATTCCTAGGCTTTGCTAACTTTTATTAGTAGTTTATCTATAACTACTCTACTATAATATAACTATTGACAGATTTTATGCAGAAAAAGATAGACTTTATATAGAATAATATTACTAATAAAGCTTTCTTGAACCTTAAAAGTCTTTTTATTATTAAACCAGCACTTATCCTCTTTAACCCTGAATAGGAAACTATTATTAAAACTAATTCCTTAGATTATATAAATAAAGATATCTTTTCCTAATATAATAATAATAGGTAGCTTTATACCTATACTTACTATTTCTAGAAGCTGAACCCTATAGAATGTAACTATAAGATCTATAATAAGAAACTACTTGCTATTATTAACTGCATAAAATAATGAGAAGCTAAACTAATATTATTAAATAAATTCTTTATTATAATAACAGACTATAATAATCTATATTATTTTACTAAGATCTAGTAACTAAGTAAATAATAGATATATTAGCAAATCTTTCTCTCTTAATTTAACTTTAAGTTAGTTTATTAACTTAGATTATAAGTTTTCTACTTTAATATCCTCTTATAGCAACTATAAGATATGCTAAGGAATAAGAATAATAATTAACTTATTTATTAAGATCAAGTCCTACTGCTATAAGGAGTCTATATACACTTTATATAGATGCTATATATAATGATTCCTATTACCTAAATAGTAATTAATAAAGATTAATTCTAAATACTCTAGGTATAAGCTAAAATCTATAATAATAGTTATATCTATATTAAGTAAGCTATTGCTAATAACTTTTAAATATTCTTATAAGATCTTAGTCTAAAAGTGACTATTACTGACTATAAGATTAATAAATAAAGATATCTTTTATATTATAACTATTAATAGATCTCTGACTATGAGCTACTCTAAATAAAGATTATATAATAATACTATAACTTAATACTCTTAGAGCATCCTAACTATAACAGAATAAGCACTATTATAGAGAGAGCATTCTTTTAGCTATATATAAGCTAAGACATATAATAGTTTATAAATAACTATAGTAAGTATGGTATAAATATAATATAGAAAAAATAGAGGTAAGAATTATTAAAGCTGCTTCTAGTTCTAGAAAGAATTTAATGAGAGATCAGTATTAATTTTATTAATAAATTGCTAATTAGTGATGACTATTACTATTTTATAGTTATAGTAGATAGATTGAGTAAAGGCATTATTCTAATTCCACTAAAGGATCTTAGTATTAAAATAATTATATATAAGTTCTTATAGTTCTTTATAGCTTATTATAGATTCTCTAGAGGTATTATCTCAGACTAAGATATATAGTTTGTAAGTAAGATATAGAGCTATATATACTAGAGTACAAAAACTAAATAATATTTATTAACTATATAGCACCCTTAGACTAATAGCTAGACTAAGTAAATAAATACTATTGTCAAGGACTATCTACAGAAGTACTGTAGCTATTTCTAGAATAATTAGAGTAGTTTGCTCCTAATAACTAAGATAATAATCAATAATTAAATATTATTAATTATTAGGATAAGTCTTTTTTTCTTTATATATAGATACAACTTAGAGGTTATAAATCTATAAGACACCTCTTATAAGCTAATAATATATTATAAGAAGTAGAAGATTATAAAAGATATTATTAAAAAGCTAGCATAGATAGTAGATTTAGTATAGACTGAAATAGCAATAGTATAATAACATATAAAGAAGTCTGTGAACTAGCACTATAACATAGCCTACACCTATTAAATAAAAGATAAGATGTGGCTTGATCTATATAATATCTATATAAACTAGCTATCTAAGAAGCTAGACTATAGATATATAAAGTTTATAATATTAGAAAAGATTAGCATATACACCTACTAACTAGATATTCTTAGGAATATATATAATATATTCTATATAGCTCTGCTATAGTCTGCATCTAAGAACCCTTTCTTATTATAGGAAGTATCTAACTACTAGCTACCAAGTCAGTTAGTTAATAGAGAGTTAGAATATGTAATAAAGAGAATTAAAAGTAAATATACTATTAGCTAAGAATAGAATAAACAATACTAATATTTAGTAAAATAGTTAAGATATAAGTAATAAGACTGATAACTAGCATAGAATCTTAAGGATATTATCATCTTTAACAACTAGGAATCCTTAAAGAAGGGAGAGGAGTAATATTATAAGCTGATCTTATGAGGTGTATTTAGGCAAAGCCTTTATAATAGCTACTCCCATGATATGAAGCTATTTCTAGATCCTAATTGCCTGCTTGGATATAAAATAACCCTAGCCCTGGTTGTCCTGTATTATAGTGCCTACTTAGAACTACATGATACCTATCTATCCAGAGTCCCTAGAAGGAAGATTGCCGAAAGCCCCTATTCCCCTTTTTCTTATAAGATTGTATGTGCATGAAGAACCTGTTGTTTCTTTCCTCTTTCTTTCCTCATGTTATGTTTTCTACTCAGACATGCCCTTATAGTGAGCATTAGGCAGGACTAGCCCGTAACAAATTCTTTCTAAAACTAGAAATAACTTTAATAATTCTTACCTCTATTCTCTCTATATTATATTTATACCATACTTACTATAGTTATTTATAAACTATTATATATTCTAGCTTATATATAGCTAGAAGAATACTCTTTTTATAATAATACTTGTCTTATTATAGCTAGAATACTTTAAGAATATTAAATTATAGTATTATTATATAATCTTTATCTAGAGCAGTTTATAGTTAGAGATCTATTAGCAGTTATAATATAAAAAATATCCTTATTTATTAATCTTATAGTTAGTAATAATCACTTTTAGACTAAATTCTTATAAGAATATTTAAAAGTTATTAGTAATAGCTTACTTAATATAGGCATAACTATTATTATAAGCTTTAGCTTATATCTAGAGTATTTAAAATTAGCCTTTATTAATTACTATTTAAATAATAGAAATTATTATATATAATATCTATATAGAGTATATATAGACTTCTTATAGTAGTAGAACTTAGTCTTAATAAATAAATTAATTATTATTCTTATTCCTTAACATATTTTATAATCACTATAAGAGGTTATTAAGATAAAAAACTTATAATCTTGTTATGAGCTGACCTCATGAGGCGTATTCGGGCGAAGCCCTCATAATAGCTACTCCCATGACATGAAGCTATTCCCAGATCCCGATTGCCTGCCTAGATATGAAATAACCCCAGCCTTGATTGCCCTGCGTTATAGCGCCTACTTGGAACTATATAACACCCATCTATCTAGAATCCCTAGAAGAAAGATTACTAAAAGCCTCTATTCCCTTTTTTCTTATAAGATTATATATATATAAAGAATCTATTGTTTCTTTTCTTTTTCTTTCCTTATATTATGTTTTCTACTTAGATATACCCTTATAATGAGTATTAAATAGGACTAGCTTATAATATTAAAAAATATAATATTAGGACTTTAAGAATTTAAATTATTATAGTAAGACTTATTATACTATATATAAATATAAACCTAAATAATTAATCTTTTAAAGAATAGCAGCTAGTATCTATTAAAGAACTACTTATATAATTTATACACTAAATAGAAACTTTTAATATTAATATTAATACTTATATTAAAGCTATTAATATAAATATTAATAACTAAATAAACTATCTAGAAGCAGGCTTTAATTATTTAAATTAATAAACTATAAATCTTAAGATTCTATAGGTATTTTTTATTTAACCTTTTCTATATCTAGTCTTTTAACTAGAAGCAATTAAAAAGGCTTTAAAATAGTAACTATATTATTAACTAGAATATATTACTGAATATAATAACTCTAATAAATCTCTATTCCTTCTTTTTCTTATAGAACTCTAAGCTAAGATTAATATTAATGGACCAGCTATAAGAAATATATATATCTAAATATAGTATATCTATAGCAGACTACAAGAAGATACTTAAATAAAAGTTTTTTTATAGATATAAATTCATGCTATTGATCTTAATATTATTAATAATAAAACCTTTTTTATATTCTATTAATACCTCTATATCTAATTTAAAAATCACTAGCTTATTAAATAAGTTAATTAGTAATTTAACCAGCTCTATTAAAGCTATATCCTATTCTAAGATTTTACTAATAAATTCAAAAGGATTTTTTTTCTTATTAGAGGTTATACATAGCCTAATAATATCTAAATTATCTAAATTTAAAGTACTATTAATTAAGAAATATAATAGGTATTTATTAAATAGATCTTCTTTATCAGATATAAAGCTTTTATTAAGCACTTATATTATATTACTAATAATCTAGATAAGTATAATTATATTTATAACCTTTATAACTAAGGCCTGAATTAATTCTTTTTTAGTGTATTAAGAAATAACTCATTAAATACTATCCTTCTATACTAGCCTTAGTCTGTCGCTATAATAGCCTCTATTTTTTCTATTATTATAAATCTATCTACTATCTCCTAATTTTTTATTATATAAACCTATCCTCTATTAATCTATTATAACTATAGGAAAGTTAGTTATATTATTTATATCTGTCCTAGGCCCTAATAATCTTAAGCTCCTTACTTTATAGCTATTACTAATACTACTTTTAAAATTCTTATAGCTATGTTAGAACTGAGATTTACTATCTATTTTAAAGAATTTAAATTGGAAAAAGAGTAGCTCCTAGTAAAAGTTATAATTAAGAGTAGGATATAGTAAGAAAGTTTTTAATAAAAGAGAAAGAAATAATAACTTTTAAAATTAATATATTACTTAATAATAATATATATATTAGAATATTAGCTAATAGTAGATATATCTCTTATAGAGTAATTAAAGAATCTTTTGCTTTAAAATATAGTCTTATTTAATATATAATAGTGCCAATCCCTATCTAGGGATATAATAAAATAGAAGAATAGACTATTAATAAGATTATAATAATAATTATAAATATTAAAAGCTATAAGATAAAGAAAGCATACTTCTATATAGTATAAAAAATGAAATATAATTTAATATTAAAAATATAATAAATACAGAAAAAAGAAATCTTTTTTAATCTAGCTAACAAGATTTTAATATTTCTTAATAGAATTAAGATTAATAATAAGAATATAAGTAAGATATACTATTATAATAGCATTTATAAGGTATTTATAGCTGGCTTTACTACTCTAAGAAGATAATAGAAAAAATAGCTAGAGACTAGAATTAAGATTTTTACAGCTAGTATAGCTAATATTAATAAAGTATTTGCTTTAAAAACAAGGATAGACCTCTAAATTAAATTATTAAACTATCTATAAGATTATACTAATATTTTTAATCTTATTAAAATAGATAAATTATTAGAGCATTAATCTAGTGCTGATTATACTATTAAATTAATTAAATAAGATAAGGATAGAAGGAAGCTAGAAGCCCTCTAAGACTCTCTTTATAATATATTATAAGAAAAGCTTCTTATATTAAGAAAAATATTATATAATTTATTATTTAAAAGATTTATATAAGTTAGCAAGTCACCCACAGCTATATTAATATTATTTATTAAAAAATCAGGTAGAGGACTATATTTTTATATTAACTATTAAGCTTTGAATACTATTACTAAAAAAGATTATTATTTTTTACTACTAATATATAAGACTCTATAGTAGATATCTAAAGCAAGATAATTTATAAAGTTTGATATACCTATAGTATTCTATAAGATATATATTATAAAAGGAGATAAGTAGTTAATAGTCTTCTAAATCTAATTCAGCCTTTTTAAATAGCTAATAACTCTCTTTAGTCTAGCTAATGCCCTAAGTATATTCTAATAATATATTAATTAGACCTTATAGGACTTGCTAAATAACTTTATGACTATTTATATTAATAATATACTTATCTTTACTAATAGCTTATTAAAAAAGTATTATTAATATATCTATATAATGCTCTAATAACTCTATAATACTAATCTATAGATTAATATTAACAAATCAGAATTTAAAATAAAGAGTATAAAATATCTCAGATTTATCATTAAAGCTGGTAAGAGAATATAAATAAACTCTACTAAAATAAGAATAATTTAGAAATAATAAGCACTTTCTACAGTTAAGGAAGTCTAATAATTCCTAGGTTTTATTAACTTTTATCAGCAGTTTATCCATAATTACTCTATTATAGTACAACCATTAATAGATCTTATATAAAAAGAGATAGACTTTATATAAAATAATACTACTAATAAAGCTTTCTAGAGTCTTAAAAGTCTCTTTATTACTAAACTAGTATTTATCCTCTTTAACCCTGAACAGGAAACTATTATTAAAATCAACTTTTTAAATTATGTAAATAGAGGTATCCTTTCTTAATATAATAATAATAAATAGCTCTATACTTACATCTACTATTCCTAGAAGCTAAACCCTATAGAATATAACTATAAGATCCACAATAAGGAGCTGCTCACTATTATTAACTATATAAAATAATAAAAAGCTAAACTAATATTATTAAATAAATCCTTTACTATAATAACAGATTATAATAATTTATATTACTTTACTAAGATCCAGCAACTAAGTAAGTAATAAATATATTAATAAATCTTCTTCTTCTAATTTAACTTTGAGTTAGTTTATTAATTTAGATTATAAGCTTTTTACTCTAATACCCTCTTATAATAATTATAAGATATACCAAAGAATAAGAATAATAATTAATTTACTTATTAAGACTAAGTCTTACTACTATAAGAGATCTATATACACTCTATATAAATACTATATATAATAATTTCTGTCACTTAAATAATAATTAATAAAGATTAATTCTAAATATTCTAGATATAAGCTAAAGCCTATAATAATAGTTATATCTATATTAAGCAAGCTATTATTAATAACCTTTAAATATTCCTATAAGACCTTAGTCTAAAAGTGATTATTACTAACTGCAAGATTAATAAATAAAGATATCTTTTATATTATAATTACTAATGGATCCTTAATTATAAGCTACTCTGGATAAAAATTATATAATAATATTATAACTTGATGCTCTTAGGGTATCCTAACTATAATAGAACAAGTGCTATTATAGAGAGAGTATTTTTCTAGCTATATATAAGCTAAGATATATAATAGTTTATAAATAACTATAATAAGTGTGGTGTGAATATAATATAGAGAGAATAAAGACAAGAATTATTGAAGCTATTTCTAGTTCTAAAAAGGATTTAATAAAAGATTAATATTAACTTTATTAATAAATTATTAATTAGTGATGACTACTATTATCTTATAGTTATAATAGATAGATTAAATAAAGGTATTATTTTAGTTTTACTAAAGGATCTTAGTGCTAAAACAGTTATATATAAGTTTTTATAGTTTTTTATAGCTTATTATAGATTTCCTAGAGGTATTATCTCAGACTGAGGTATGCAGTTTATAAGTGAGATATAAAGCTATATATGCTAGAATATAAAAACTAAATAGTATCTATTAATTATATAGTATTCTTAGACTAATAGCTAGATCAAGTAAATAAACACTATTGTCAAGGATTACCTATAGAAGTACTATAGCTATTTCTAGAATAATTGGAGTAGTTTGCTTTTAATAGCTGAGATAATAATCAATAACTAGATATTATTAACTATTAGGATAAATTCTTTCTTCTTTATACACAGATATAACTTAGAGGTTATAGATCTATAGGATGCCCCTTATAAGCTAATAATACATTATAAGAAGTAGAAAATCATAAAAGACATTATTAAAAAGCTAGTATAAACAGTAGATCTAGCACAGACTAAAATAATAGTAGTATAATAATATATAAAGAAGTCTGTAAATCAGCATTATAATATAGTCTATACCTATTAAATAGGAGACAAGGTGTAACTTAATCTATATAATATCTACACAGACCAGCTATCTAAGAAGCTAGACTATAGATATATAAAATTTATAATATTAGAAAAGATTAGTATACATGCCTATCAACTAGATATTTTTAAGAATATATATAATATATTCTATATAGCTCTGCTATAGCCCACATCTAAGAACCTTTTCTTATTATAGGAAATATCTAACTACTAGCCACCAGGTCAGTTGGTTGATGAAGAATTAGAATATGTAGTAGAGAGAATCAAAGGTAAATATACTATTAGCTAAGGATAGAGTAAATAATACTAATACTTAGTAAAATAGTTAGGATATAAGTAATAAGACTGATAACTAGTATAAAACCTTAAGGATACTATTGCCCTTAATAACTAAGAATTCTTAAAGAAAGAAGAGAGATAATATTATAAGCTGATCTTATAAGGCATATTTAGGCAAAACCTTTATAATAGCTACTCCTATGACATGAAGCTATTCCTAGATCCTAATTACCTGCCTGGATATAAAACAATCCTAGCCCCAGTTGCCCTGCATTATAGCGCCTACTTGGAACTATATGACACCTATCTATCCAGAATCCCCAGAAGGAAGATTGCTGAAAGCCCCTATTCTCCTTTTTCTTATAAGATTATATGTGCATGAAGAACCTATTATTTCTTTCCTCTTTCTTTCCTCATGTTACGTTTTCTACTCAGACATGCCCTTATAGTGAGCATTAGGTGGGACTAGCCCGTAACAATCTAGATCAATAAACTAACTTAAAATTGAATTAGGAGAGGAAGATTTATTAATATATCTATTACTTATTTAGTTACTAGATCTTAGTAAAGTAATATAGATTATTATAGTCTATTATTATAATAAAAGATTTATTTAATAATATTAGTTTAGTTTCTTATTGCTTTATATAATTAATAATAATAAGTAGCTCTTTATTATAGATCTTATAATTATATTCTATAGGATTTAGTTTCTAGGAATAATAAGTACAAATATAGAGCCACTTATTATTATTATATTAAAAAAGAATATTTTTATTTATATAATCTAAAGAGTTAATTTTAATAATAATTTCCTATTCAGAGTTAAAGAGGATAAATACTAATTTAATAATAAAAAAGCTCTTAAAGCTCTAAAAAGCTTTATTAGCAGTATTATTCTATATAAAATCTATTTTTTTCTATATAAAGTCTGTCAGTAGTTATACTATAATAAAATAATTATAGATAAACTATTAATAAAAGTTAGTAAAGTTTAGAAATTATTAGACTTTTTTAATTATAGAAGATGTTTGCTATTCTTAAATTATTTTTATTTTAATAGAGTCGATTTATATTCCTTTACTAGCTTTAATAATAAATCTAAGATATTTTATACTTTTTATTTTAAATTCTAATTTATTAATATTAATCTACAGGCTAGTATTACAGAGCTGTTAAAACACTATATAGATATATTAATAATACTCTTTTAATAAGCTATTAATAAAAATAAATATATTATTAATATAAATAATTATAAAATTATTTAATAAATCCTATAAGGTCTAGTTAATATACTATTAAAATATGCTTAGAGTATTAACTAGATTAAAAAAAATTATTAGCTATTTAAAAAAACTAAATTAGATTTAAAAAATTATTAATCACTTATCTCCTTCTATAATATATATCTTATAGAACACTGCAGGCATGTTAAACTTTATAAATTATCTTGCTTTAGATATCTACTATAAAGTCTTATATATTAGTAATAGAGGATATTAATCTTTTTTAATAATAGTATTTAAAACTTAGTAGTTAATATAGAAATATAGTGACGGCCGCATGGCTTAGTGGTAAGAAAGCCGTGTGGGCCACCCACTGCGGCTAGCAACGCAAGGATACAGGTTCGATTCCTATGGCTGTCACATCATCTTACCCCTGAAGCTGCCAGGTAAAAATTATAGCAGATAGTTATTATTCTATTGCTCAACTAAAAACTCGCTAAATCTAGGAATAATTTTAAAAACCATCCAACCAATCAATTTATATTAATATAGACTTGCATAGTGTACTAGATTTATATATAGTATATAATTTATATAGTCTTGCATAGTGTACTATTATTATTCTATTAGATAGGGCTTATATCTATTAGATATAATAATTAGGGTTGGCAGTGTATATATAGATTAGTGAGCTATATATAATATCTAGGGTTAGACAGTGCGCATATATATAAATTGATTGGATAGGATACTTAGAGCTAGATAATAGAGCAAAATATTACTAGCTGGTTAGTATTTATATATATATGCTAGAATATATATAAATGCAAGACTATGATGGTTGATAGATAGGCTGAGATACTGATATCAATAGCTGGAAGTCTATATATATATATA
>JBBVQN010000169.1:0-11781 GCA_038993655.1 Talaromyces verruculosus | reverse complement strand
GGCGATTCCTGGTATTTGGAGGCGTCTAATGAATATTTTTGACGGCAGTCTTACACAGACCGATATGAAGGAGCAACAACAAGCGCAAATTGACCGCCTACAAACGCATGGTAACTACGAAAATGATCTTCAAGCTGCTCAAGACGAGATGTTTGGCAACAGTGACGATGCTGTGTTCACAACAGGGTCTGTCTCAACCGATATCAATAGCGAGCGCCAGGATCCAAATATACGCATGCTCAACACTCTGTTTGATGTGGTCACAGAGCGCCTACATGCGCCTAGAACGCCCGGATCGTGTGCGAACGACAGTGCGACTATGCCTTTACCTCTTGGCTCGAACCCCCCAATCCTTGCATACCGGATTCACGGAACTGCAACCCTTGTGGACCATTGGACCGACCCATGCTTCTTTACGGCTGCCTTTCCCACGCTTTTCCCCACTGGGGTGGGCGGCCATCTGGAGGAGCGAAATATTCCTGTGTCTCTATCCGCCTTCGCGGAATGGGCTTTAAGTCATCACGGCAGAAGGTACGCCCCTATTATGCGCATCATGCGCAGTAACTAATATGCCATATTTCTAATTCTTCACCACTGTAGGTATGCCCGCCACACTACGTTCATGTACTTGATGTACGATGTCATACAGCTCCGAAAGTCCTCTCTTAGTAATAAGATGCTTATCAAACGTCAACACTGGACGACCACTACAAACGATATGGCCGGTTTGACCCTCGAACAGCTACAGAACGCAGCCAAGGCATTATCAGCGGGTCAACCCATTGACGATCCAGCCATTCAGCGCTTACAGCGCAATCTGATAACGATTGGAATGCGTATCCCGGGTTCCTTTGCGCAAAAACTCCTAATGCGCGCAGAGATACGAGGACTAATTGTACGGCATGGAATGCCCGCCTTTTGGCTCACGATCAATCCCTCAGACCTGCGTCACCCTTTGGTATTGGTCCTTGCTGGGATGCATTACTCAGACGACGCCCTACCGTCTGCAAGTGGCACAATTCGTGAAGTTGTGGCGACCTCTAACCCCGTCGCTGTTGCGCAGTTCTTCCATTATGTCTGTAAGTCTGTGCTTCATGGCCTTATTGCTTCCAATACGGGCGAGGTCGGCATCCTAGGTGATGTTCCAAATCATTATGGTGTGGTAGAGGCTAACGGCAGAGGGATGCTACACATGCATGCGCTAATATGGGTTCGGGGCAACATGGACTTCCGCACGTTGCGGGATCGCCTTCATAATGATGGATTCGCCACACGAGTGATACAATACCTCGAATCCATCATTTCCCAGAGTCTACATGACAACGCCAGGGATGACCCGGAATCAAATCTCCCAGGTGAGCCCTCATACACAGACAAAGTTTTCCACCACGATCCAGAGGAATCCGATGCTGAATTTATGTCTCGTCTAGCTCTCGATAGCAACACGGTAGCCTGCAAAAAACAACTCCATTCAAAAAATCACCTGGCAACTTGTTTCAAATACCACCAGCGAAGTGGCGGGAAGAGGACTTGTCGCTTTGGCATGCCGAGAGATCTCGTCGAAACGTCTCATATCGACGAATTCGGACTGGTCCGCCTCGCCCGTAATCACGCCAGGGTCAACTCGTGGAACCCTGCAATTGCCAGCTGCCTTCGTTCGAATCACGATATATCTTGGATCCTGACCGTTTCTCAATCCTTGGCACTACTCTACTATATCACCAAATATGCCACGAAAGACGACATCTCTCCGTGGCAAATCATGGCGAAGGCAGCTTTACTAAAACAATCCATCGACAACGCAAAAACGGCGGAGCCCCCAACTGCGACAGACCTTCGTCTTCGGGAAAAAGGTATGGATAATTTCTCTCTTCGATGCTTTAATACGCTTGTCAACGACCGTGAGGTCAGTGGTGTTCAAGTGGCATCCACTTTACTCCACCTACCTGCCCACTACACCATTAATGACAACTTTGTCCGAGTCCATCTTGGATGGCTTAGACGCTATGTTCGGGCTATCTTGGCCCCTCCTGGTATCGATAACGTCCAATCCTCCAATCTCACTGCAGACGAACCGTGCGGTTATGAAGCCGGCGCCATCGCTCCAGTCAGTATCTTTGACAACTACTGGCCCACTCACTGAAGTTCAAACTGCGGAAGACGCCGTTCTAGGCGGACATCCAGAAACAGAAGCCATCATGAACGACCTAGCTGAAATTCTCCTAGACTTGTTCGTACCATGGGACAAACTGGCCAATCTTTTCGTACGGCATGCAACTCAGCGCAATCCATACAGTAACGTTTGGCAATTCGCCGCTGAAACCCTTCCGCCGCATAACCAAGAAGTTGCCCGAAATATTGACTTGTTACGAAAATCAAAGGAGGACTGTCAAACGGATGCCAAGTTGCGTCAAGCAGCACATAAAACCTCAAGTGACTCATTCGAACATGGACTGAGCTCCCTTCACCAAGAAAATTTCTATTCTGATGATGAAGACAATCCGGAACACTTTCTTCCTTAAAATGAGATCTTCAATGCCGAATCATTGATTGGAGCTTTCCATTCAGTCTCCTCAACATGGCAACGAGAAGCGCTCTTTACCAGTCAACGCATTCCGACCATGGCTTCTGCCACATCACAATCCCGCAATTTGCTAGACATTAAACAGCTTGATGTATCTCATACTGCGGGGAATCCGAAATCGGGAGTCGCATTCTTCTCTCAATCTACCATGCAAGCCTGGACCTTCCGCTTGAAAAATCTCTCCAGTTTGGACCATCAAGCCGATATGGTCGATGGCGGTCCCCATTTTCCTCCTCTCCTAGATTATTTCGACGCTGAGATGGAAGACGGCATCCTACTCCCTGTTTTAACGACCTCAGACGCCGTTCATACTGCCGGAAACAACCGAATACATGTTGATAAAAACACAACTGGGACTTCTCTGACATCGCTGGTTACTGAACAAATTCCACTGAATCAAAAACAAAAATTGATTGTTCAACGAATTCTATCCGACGCCCTGCAATGGGCTCATTATCCCTATGACTCAATGCGACGAAAGCAGACTCTGCTCTATGTGGGAGGAGAAGGGGGCACCGGTAAGAGCCAGATCATTCGAGCCATTGTGTACGGAATGGATCTCCTTGGACGCAAGCACGAAGTAATTTTGATGGCTCCAACTGGCGCGGCAGCGGACAATATTGGTGGAAATACGTACCATACATCTCTGGGGATTTCAATCGACCTCTCGCAAGGAACAGCTGCGGCTGCCCGAGTGAGAAATCTCTGGTCCCGGAAAACCATCATGTTTGTGGATGAGGTGAGTATGATGGATCTTACGATGATCAATGTGATCAACACCCGCTGCAAAATCGCGAGATCCTTCCAAAGAAACTCAACAGATCTCTTTGGTGGACTTCCTGTTGTTATCTTTATCGGGGATTTTTTCCAATTCCCACCAGTTCGTGGGCCAGCACTCTGGAAACAACCAAGACTAGGCAATGATGAAGACAGATTGGGCCAGATTCTCTGGCTTCAGTTCAAATAGGTCATCTTACTAGACGAGCAAATGCGACAATCCGAAGATATCCCGTTCCAGAGTCTCCTATCCCGAGCGAGAACTGGGACACTAACCAAGGCTGACCTAGACTTCCTTAACAGCAAGGTCGTCACTTCTTTGGCTGCGTCGGAATTCCTCGGCGCGACCGCGGTTGTTAAACTGAACTCGCTTCGTCATCAGCTCAATCGCTATCAGATGCAACAATTTGCACGTACGCGTTCACAGCAAATCTATCTCTTCCCCGCGCTTCATACGCGAACAAAATCAACAGCACCAACGAATCTGCGCCTGCATATAGATGACCTACTCGCCCAGCCGGACCACGGTTCTAAAATCCCATTCCCCGGCCTCTTCTCCCGCCAACTTCACCAAGCTTGTCTACGGTCATTCGATCACTGTATTCACCAGGTTTTTGATTATTCATTCCATTACTCTTCACCACCGACTAATTTCGCCCCTCCTTTCACCATTCATTCCATCAGTCTTTCACCACTCTTTCCCCCATCACGTCTTCATCATTCCAGCAATGATTTCCTCGGAGCCCTTCCAGTCGTTTATCAGTCTCTCTCACCGGCTTACCGGTACTGTATGAGGAGGCGGACAATTGAATGACGTCTGGAATACGTACTGTCAGCGAATATGTTGCCAGACATTGTCACAAAATATCCTGACTCCCCTACAGTAATCTTCTTGAAGATCCCCGGACAAGTGTTTGAAATTAATTGAGTGGTAACTGCATACATACCCGAAGAAGTTGCGGTTTGGAGTCTCTCGCTGAAAATTGTTTCTTTCCCTTGTGGAAAGAATGGCAAGAACTGTACAGTATGCTCTGATAGCTTCAGTAAAAAAGGCGAATCCATCATGGACATTCCATGCTCTTTCCAAAGCCCAGTTAAAGCAGCTCAATACAGATGGGAAATAGATTTTCAAAATGAAATATAGAAGTTTGACTTGATTTGTAACAACGTAACATGATTGAAAGCGATTGCAGCCCGGCAGGGAAAATATATCTAAGAGGAAAGAAAGCAGTCAAGCGGGTAACGAGTTTCCCAAACACAAACCAGGCGCAACTCCGAAACATCCCGTCCATGGGTATATATATCCGACTGGGGTGCATTTTCGCAAGAGCATCCCGGTGAACAGCATGGGAAGGAACGGTCGAATGAGATCGATAAAGAAGCCCTTTGAAGCCTGGGCAAAAGAGATGGCTGAGCTTCGTAGAAAGGCAGAAGGCACTGCCCCGCTTGTCTTCTACTCTCCTGTCTATCATACCAATTCCCATTCTCGTTACTCGAGATTGATGATGGAAAGGAAGTGATCCGCCACTATGACTCTCTGGCTGAACAGACGACTATCAATGGCACGAAGAAGACGAGAATTGCTACTCTAGTTGAGGCAAGTTCAGCATCGAAGATGGCAGACGCATTTTCTAATGATTTAATAGGGTGAATTCGGTCATTCAGGATACCGATATATTGAAATGGTAAGTTTCTCCCTTTTTTTTATTTTATTAACCAGCGTCTGACTTTGATACACCGCAACAGAGCGATGACTGGAGTTGTGGAGCTCGAGTGATATGGGCGTTCAAGAGACGATGTAATGGATTGGATATCGTCGACAGTCTGATGGCGTGTATTGATTCGAATGCAAACGGAGTATGCAGAAGTACAGCCGGGGCGGCGAACGTGGGGTTAGGAACAATGCATCACTGCCAGATGTGCTCAGTGAGGAAGGGCCAAAGCAGGGCTACGTTGAAATGATTTGTATCAACTAGTAATATGTTTTTCAGATCCTAGCACGTATCATTGGCCCGTCAGGTGCGGGAGTCACGTGACTCATGCAATGTTAGTGGGTGCACGTGATCAGAGTTGAGCCTAGATAATTGTAAACCAGAAATTGCGTTAGCCGCCCCACACTGTAGTCAGGCGCCAAGGAACCCCTTGGCGCTAACATTCGACGATCCCTCCCCACTCAAATAGCAGCTTTGTCTCATCGTCGAAACGTTCTATTTTCTCAAATGTTTCAGCATGACTATTACACATAACCACTGTCTAACCACCATCCTGTGACCATGAAAAGAAAAGTCGACACTGAGGATGATGGCAGCAATGAGAAATATCCTGTCAAACGTCGGTGTCAGGATAGTTCGTCAGATACGGACTTGAACAAACAACAGAAGCAGATTCAACTACAACAGCCACCGTCGCCGTTATCACAAGGTCTTGAAAATCAACTTGCTAGTAACTACTTTCTCCTATATTATCACAAGTGACTGGGTCATAAATTAACTAAAGCTAGCCTGCGAACAGACTACGAATGCACCTGCTGTCAGGAAACCCGCTTCCGAACTTGAAAACAGAATCTTGGAGTGGATCCCAGATGAAGTAGATGTGCTGGAAGTGGTTAACTCAGAAGATATGAGCCAGCCCCCGTCCAAGCGATCGCGATCAGCTTCGTCAGTTTCGTCAGATGCAAGCACGTCGTCTCGAGATGCAAAGTCATCGGCCTACAAAGATGCCAACTACGTTCATATATTCGAGCAGAAGGGCGGTTTTATGCGTCCGTCGAGCGCTGGTCCAATTACCGAAGATGTCAAGCTATGCGAACAACTACTCAACCAGCCAAACTACAATCCCTCTGACACTCTCTTGGAGGACGAATACATGTAGGACTTTCGCAATGCCCTGCAGGGTCGGTCAGAAGCGCTAGTCACGCAATGGTTACATTCCCTCCTTATGCCTTCCGCTGAGATTCGATATATTCGAGAACGGGAAGGACTGGAAAATGTCATTGACGGCTACAACGATCCGTGGTTCAAGACAGAGCCGATTCATGGACCAAGGCCGCAGCCAGATCATGCTTGGGGTTTGAAATGGTCGACCTTCTCGGATCGACAGCGACAAAAGCTCGGAGTCAAGCCAGATGCAAAGTCGGTGTATGCCGTGCGAGATGACATGTATTTTCCTTATTTCGCGGCGGAAGTCAAATGCGGCAACCAAGCTTTGGACCTCGCAGATCGCCAGAACATGCATAGCATGTGCATTGCCCTTCGCGGTGTTGTTACATTGGCGCGAGCTGCCGGGTGTCTAGAAGAAATAAACCAAAGGATTCTTGGATTCTCAATTTCACACGACCCAGAGGACGTACGAATCTACGCATAATATCCTGAGATTAACGGAGACAAAATTGAATACAACGATTCAATAATTTGGTCAAAAGAAGAGAGATGGACGTGTTTTCGTTTCGTGGAGAATGTCAACCATCGATTCCTTCCCGTTCATATCAACCGATTGAATGATCTTTTGGACCATATCGCCGATGTCCAGGATGCTGACTATGAGAACGACGACGAGCAGGAAATTGACTCCCAAGCATCTGGATCCCGAGGACGATCTGCATATGGCCGTGCTCCATCGTCGCACCATCGGGGGCTCCATGCAGAGCTGCGTAGCATGATACAAAACCTACAACAACAGTTACGAGAACAGAGCGAGGAGCAACAGGTACGAGAGGAGAAGCATCTGGCTCAAATAGAAGCGCTTAGGGCGGAGCAGAGGGAACGTGAGGAGAAGCATCTCGCTCAAATGGAGCAGCAGAGAGCAAGGGAAGAGAAGTTGTTAGACCAATTGTTTACGCGTCTTGAACATAGTGAGAAGCCAAGATGAATATCACCGTAGACCTATTGCTAGGGACCTATTGCTAACCTAATCCTTGCATGTATCGCCACTGCCATTCGTGGACCCAACACACAGAGGCTAGCGGTTAAGTACAACCGTAACTAGGTTTGATCCCATTTACTGTCCGGATATACGAATGAGACTCAAAAACAGACTGGATTGTATAATTCACTTAATTACGGCTGAAATCACGGCTTTGTCACATGGTGCAGACCAGATACTGCTGAGAACGAATATATCAGATGGCTGACAAGAGTCTGTCCGCCCAGAATTTCACTGGGCTTGGTGAACGGCCTGGGAACCTAGCATCCCTGAACTGGCTCATCAAATTCGACACAGCGCCCCGATTCAATTTGTTTTTGTCATATTCTTCATGAAATTCGACGTCTTCGAAGTCGATGACCACGATCGTGCCATTGCAGAACATGAAATTGTCTAATCGCAAGTCTCCAATCTCTGCTCCATGCTGGGACAATGCGTCTATCGCGTTGTGAAGCTCGGTTTCCAACATATCCTCTTTGATATTGATTTCCTTCTTGCAAGCGAGTTTGTACAAATTTATTCCTTCGATCATAGAAAGATACAGAGCAGGTTTTCCGGCAAACTGATCTTGACCGAGAAATCGTGGGATCCGTGTTCCTTGAAGCTCTTGCAGCTTTTTGTAAGCTTCTCTCTCAACCAAAAATTCCTTTTCCCACCCTTTCTTTTGCTGTTTGATCACGATCGGCTTGGAGACGTCGTTGGAATTGATTGTCAGGCGATTTATAGTGCTGCGTGGCAATTCTTCTAGATCGCATATTACCACGTTGTCCCGATGAGAACTTGAAAAAGACTCGTAATAGTCAGTAGATGTAGTGACTAGGTAGTCATTGAGAAATCGCAGTTTACCTGAGAACGTGTTGTGTGTGAACGATTCATGGCGTTTCAATAGATATGAATCCGTATGGAGACGCCTGTTGTATTCTCGTTAGTTACGGGAAGATTTATATAATCATCAGGTATTAACAGAAACTAGTTAGTCGAAACGGCAGCTGAGAAATTGAGTGGGAAGGCGTATTGTATTGTATTCAAGTGTCTAAAAGTATGAAAGTCACTGGTATAGGTGTGCCATAATGCAGCGCAGACCTGTGCGCGCTAATTTAGAAAAGGGGGAGTCTTGGCAAATCCTTATAGCGAGGAAAGCCAGCTATCCAATGAGGGCATACGAGTGGATATATGCGCTGCGCTCACCATATTCGGGATAGCGGTATAGTCAGCAGCCTTGCTTGCCAATACGTCGAGGCGGTGGAGACAAGCTCGTCACAGCTTCGATCGGGAGCTCCTTTATTTGTTCATTTTGCCAAGTTGCCAGCGATGTACACCGTGGCGTGTTTCTCAAACTAGGTGCTCGGATTTTCGTAAGGATCAAACAGCTCGAGTGTATTTTACTGTACCATTTAGGCGATATGCGAGGGGTTATAAACTTGACCTCTGATTGGTGCATATACAAGAATGGGCGAGGCAGTGATTGAAATCTGACCAATACGCGATTCTTTCATGTTTACGTAGTATGGAATAGATTGATTTGTTCTTACTTTCACTCTTGATATGTAGTTATAATATGATCAGCCGCCACAAACCGATATAAAGTGTACGTAACAAATAACATGCTCCATCAATTCATTCCCCAGTTGTCGCCCCTCCTTGCCTCAGCTTTACGCTAATAGGGTTTGACAAAACAATCATGCGTATCGATAACCGGCTTATCGCGGATCGTCCATACCCACTGTCCCTGAATCTCCGTTCCGCCATTGACGAGAGTGGTACGAAACTCGCGTACATATTTCTTGTCGACAGGGTGGCCACTCTCATCCACGAAATACGGTCTTCCTGACCAGTACTCGTAGACGCGTCTCAACTTACCAACGCTGAGAGATATTTCAGCTCGGATCAATCTTCCTCGCCCATCTCTTGTCGAGTCTAATTTCGAAGAGAGGCGAATCCACCCTGCGACGCCGAGCCGATATATTGCATATGCGATGGTACATTGATTGGGAATTGCCTGGTACTCTCGAGGAATAACGCAACAATCAATTTTGCAAGTTTCTAGCTTGATTTGCTCCACATTCGAGGCTCGAAACTGCGCGACGACAAGCGTCTTCGAGTCGAAAAGAAATACATGAGGGCAACCGTATTCATATGCGTAACTTTCGTCTATTAGTCACAAATTTGATCAAGAAGGGAGAATGCCTCTTACGCCCTGAGTTCCTTCTGAAGACGACGAGTCACTATACTTGGGTCTGCTTCGAACAGCCACTCGCTTCTTCTGATAGCCCGGGCTCTTTTCATCTCCCCTATCATCGCTGGCTGTTCAGCAAGAGATCGTTCTCGATGCCCCATTGTCGCTTGAAAGTCCACAATTTTCGATTCTGAAGTTGAGGTGGTGCCCACCATAGACCGTAGATAAAGGGAAGGAGAACCAGATCCAGATCTGCCTGAGAAGGCTACAGCAACGAGAGGAATGATTTCCTCGTCGAAATCTCTCGTTACATCCCCTTCACTTGAAACCAGCTGAGGAAAGTCGTTCAGCGGAAATGCTGGGGTATCGAGACCTACAAAGTCTGCTGTGCTGGAACCTGACCCCAAAAAATTCTCGATGGCTAGTGTCTGTGGTGGCCAGATCGAGACTTGCTGTCGTGGGAACTCCAAAAAGTTTTCAATCCATGGTTTACGTGATGGTGTGGGTTCGGTATCGAAATCAAGTGGTGTAGGGCCGAAATTGCCTATCAAGTCCCTCACAGTAGTAGTCATGTTTTATATCCAAGAAATGATTTATTAACACGCGGAAGATAATCAGACTCTACAAGGACGATCACCTTTTTATACCTAAGTCCTGGTAGAAAAATCGATTCTGGACATGTTTAATCTCGCTTTGAACATAGCAACTAATCTATACTCATCCTGTCAGTGTGGCTGCTCGTCAAGGATTAGCATCAATCAAACAAGGTCTACAGTGTGATTGAGGCAATTTATTGTACACCTATCAAGCTAAAGTCGACCTTTTTTTTTTTGAGGTTAAGCTGCTAAAAAAGGCTACCGGGGACTTGATGCACAGGTAGAGACACTCTTCAATTCACTACATTCATTTTAACGGTATTCTGATATTGAAGCGATGCATATGATATCTAAGGTATCATCAGGATTAGATGGCATGTCCCCACCCACATTTTCGAATCTGTTTTACCTGCTGACCTTACCATTCTTGGGCCGTCTCAGCCATTAATATGTCAATCTATCCTGTTGAAACCCGGAGAGATCTGTCACCGCCTGTCATTTTGGCTATGCCCCTCTACCCAATCCATCTTGATAGAAATGGACTACACTAGTACAAGCTGGCAAAGCAACCGATCTTTACCTTTGCGCCATTGCGTGGCTGCTTCAAATAAGTTGGTTGGGAATCGTGTTACTGTCACAAAGAATACTCTCGCCAATCAGTTTGTTCCGCCCATCCATTAGTTGCGGGAAGATACACGTGATTCAGATAGGTTATCCTACCGTATTAGGCACCAAAGATGCCCCGCGGCTGACCCCACCTACGGAATTCTTTCCCAAGGAAATTTCCAAAGCATGCAGATTATGTATGAGTCAATCATTCTCGCTCTTGAACAATCTCTAGTTGCATCAGTAAGAATTCCGCTCTGGTACCCGGTTTCGTCGCTGCTTTATTTAATGGCTTATACAATACTCTAGAACTTGCAGGTTCCTTTCTTTACAAACCTCTCCAACCCTTCGTCTGTACGCGCTTTTCATGTTGAATGAAGAGCAACGTCTCCGTTATCTTCTTTCGTATCTGGTACGTCATGTATCGACATTGCAGATTACATTACTAATTACGGAATAAGAGGAACTCTGATCGTGAAATCGCTCCTCCATGGATGAACTGATCCAAATCGTGTCGAACGCGGAATGGATTAAGACCGGTTCAGACACCTATAGCTGCGACGATTCGCGCCTCAAGAACGAAGATCTTTGGAAGCAAGTTTCTGCAAGTTTTCCATCGCTTAAAGGATACGGATTTCGAGTATGGAAAACAACTGGTCGTACAATGTCAGGAGACCCTGCCGGGTACATAATACCAATCTCTATCATCTCCAAACAACCCAAACCTCAAATTGAAAACGGCCCTTCATTGACTCCAGGGTCAGGTCCTGTCAATTTCAAATATGGGGATGTTATTTCTGGTTTTCTGTGTTATATAATCGCTCTACCAGTGGAGGAAAATGGCGGTGGACAGCCTGTAAAAGAAGCCTAGTCAGGTAATCGATCCTTATGTGACTGCATACATGGAGCATTCGGAATTTGTTTGTATAAGGCTTTACGAGTAATTTATTAGTGCTGTTTTCAAGGTATTGCGGTGCATTCTATGGAGTACTGCCGCGTTGCTACGCAGTTGAAGAAATCCGTGTCTGTTGTAGTACAGAGTGCGTTGGGTTGACATATTGATGAGGGTATGCGGAGAAGGACTGAGTATGTAGTACGTTGTCCGTTGGGTTGACGTACAG
>JBBVQN010000168.1:0-15582 GCA_038993655.1 Talaromyces verruculosus | reverse complement strand
CGTTGGATTGAGGTACAGATGAGGGTGTGCGGAGAAGGACTGAGTGTGTATGGTGTCCGTTGGATTGACGTACAGATGAGGGTATGCGGAGAAGGACTGAGTATGTGGTGGTGGAACGAGTTGCTGTGGAAGAGTTGAGCATGGCGTAGAGTCTATGGCGTTTTGCGAATCAGAGCCCCCGTTACCGCGATCGTGCATAGATGCTAGTTCCACGGTATAAGAGTGCTGTGGAGTTGTGAGGTGGTTTGAGCCAAGATAGGAAGATTCATGAGGAGCTGCCAGCTCCTCATGCTCCTCATGGTCTCGATTTTCAGGTTGAAAGACTATCATAGCGGAATCTAAGTGGTGCTCTGACTGTGATGTAGCCGTGGCGGGTGACTGGATATGTGCTAAACTTGGCTGTGAATTACAGAGAGCACAAAGAAGCGAAGCAGCTTGTTGGCCTGACAGTTCATTGGTGACTGGTTGGAATCCTTCTGTTTCTGCGAGTGACCGTGGAATGATGCCGAAAGGTTCAGCTTGAGGCTCTGCAGATGAGTCATGGGAATTTGCAGCAATAACCTCACCATCGGTTGTGTCAGATATAGTTATGTGAGGAGAAGAGTCGGATAGAGAAACAAATGCTTCATTTTGCCCACAGAATAATTCACTATCAGTCCTGTGTGGTTCGTGTGATTCATTGGAACACTGCCGGGTGGACGATGGTTCATGATATGATGCTAACCACACTGTCAATGATTAAGGGCATATATTTCTTTGATGAGAAGGCTTACATCGTTTCCTTTTCCGCGACCCTCGTTCATCTTTGCTGGTCTTCTTGATATACTTGTGGTAAAGTTCGTCCACTGCTGCTTGGGATTTTCTAGATTCCAGAGGAGCAATAACCTGCCTACTCTCTCTCTCTCCTGTCGCTCTCTTTCGAATGCTTCCGTCTGCATGTATTTCGACTAGCGTCATGATTATCTTGGTGATTGTTGATTGACAGGTGTCAAAAGATTTTATAGGAAAGCCGCTCATCAGCATCCCATGTGCAAGAGCCGCGGCCATCTCAACATCACAATCTTTCGCCAACTTTACCAGATCTGGCCGGTATTTTCTGATAAACACACAGAGTATATCAATGTCGCCTAAACTGATGGAGAGCCAACTAAAAGAGTTAGCCATGACCAATTTGCATGGAAAGGAAGCTCACTCTGATTTGCAACCACCAAGGACTCGTAGAATACCAGGACCGAAATGAACTATGGCAGCAACGTACTTGCGCCACATATTCGATAATTTCTTCGATTCGTCGACGTCTAGATTTAGTCGATCTGCCAACCATTGATTGGTATGCGCTTGTATTTTCTGTTCTGTATAGGTCACAGACTCTGAGAACTCAGCTCTGAAACGCTCTGAAGCAATCTCACGTTCATTCTCCATCAGAACCTTTACCAACCGATCACGGCAATGGAGGTCTTGTAGATGAGGCGGTATCTTGGATTCTTCGTTATTGAAATATGTGAATCGCTGAGCTGGATCATTTTCAGTTCGACTTGGTAAGGCTGCTTTCTCGTCAATTTTCCAATACTTCGCTGTGTAGTCCTTCATATCTCCATCATTGGGCAAGTCAGGCTTTTGACACGGGGAGAGACTGCATGCAATTCGATATAAGTAATCGGATATATTTGGTCGACTTCCCGTCGGCTCAGTGAGACTTGATGAAGACCGAGCGACTCTATCTGGCAATAATTTTGAGAGTTCATCGTTGGACGCACGAGAAAGCAAACAAGCAAAGGCATTAGAAACAGAACTGCTTGAAATGATATAAGACGGCGAGAGGCAATTAAGTATATGTGAGAAAACCAGCTCTCTACCACCTCCTGCAATAAGCAGGTCTAAGTGATCTCGTATCTTTTGCTCCATGATTGCATGCAATTTGTAGAAGCAAGATTGAGAACGGAGCCCTTGATACTCTTATTTGGTGGCGCGCTAAGACCTTGCTTATGTCAGAGTGGTCCAGCAGCTGGACCACTCTGACATAAGCAAGGTCTTAGCTATGTCAGCCTAATCAGCGGATTCAGTTGTGTGACGAGACTGACTAGTTGCATTGATCCTACGCCACAGGTAGCAATCGATGCTCAGCCTCCATGGACAGTGCTCCATATTACGGCTATCTCGAATATGGTCATCACAGCGCATATATGCACTCGCATACGTTCTACTGGCTGGCGTACTCACTATTATATGTTTCATATAGGAAACTCGTAGTAGCTGGCAACCAAAGCATCGAATAGTCCCAAATTAGTGCATTAACAAGGAATTACGTCGTGTATGCAATGTGGGCAATCAAGTCTATAAGATGCACCAGCATTTCCGGCTTGACCAGCATGTGGCAGACATACCACAATTCAGTTTGCAAGCGAATATGGAATTCTCCTGCTTCTTCGACTCCGGTCAATTTGAACGGAATACTGCCGCTCCCGATTAGTTCAATATACCTGACAGAAACAATGGATCAACTCACGAAATCTGGGCTCCACTTGGTCAACAGTATGTTTTTAGCTGTTCCAGTCTTACTTCGCTAACTCTTTCAAAGTCTCCGGAGTCCCACCCCCGGGCGAGGTGGGCGGATACGCAACCCACCGGGAACGGAGACTTGAAGCGCAGGTGGTGGCGCTCACTGAGTCGAATCATGAACTGCGACTGGAAGTAGCGCGGCAACAAGACTTGAACCGTCAAATTGGAGCGCTCCAGTTCAAGACGGACGATTTGATTCAGCTAGTCACCTCGGATCAGAATCGCCAAGCGTAAGATCCGCTCTACCCGAGTCATATCGATTGTGACGCTAACGGATTTTGTTGCTAGGAACGCAGAAATACAGCGATTAAAAAAAAGAAAATGAGGAATATCATTTTATTTGCAACATGGTTGCGGTAGAAAACCCGCCATCCATGTAAGTGCCCTCAATTGATTGATGTGAACTGCGGCTAAGCACGCGCCATCTACAAACGAGACCAAGAATTGAAGTCGCGAGTGGTCCCCAATTTAGGAAGTCGTCTAGATACCACAAATCTCAGCTACATCGTGCGTCGCAGCGGAGGGGGACTCATCGGCTGAGCAAGTATAGACTACATAGGGGAAGTAAATAATTGAAATAAATCTTGCGCTCAAATGGTGAGCTATGTACTCATTAGAAATTCACAAAAGAGATCCTTTTTCCCACCAAGGAATCGCATCTTTACTTGTAAGAGTTACATCTCTTCGTCAACTCATATTGTTGCGACTCCGCAAGAGATTTGAATATGTCAGACACCGTGAATCTCGCTGATCATAAAAGCATATGGCTCTCAGTGAAGGGGGATTTCGACCCCACGCAATACTCGGTTAATGAGTCGAATACCAGCATTCAAGACGTACGTATATCTGCTTTTACAACAACGGGATACTGATTGTGTAGATGATCTCCTTTGACGGATATCTATGGCAAAATCCTTACCCGATTTGGCGAAACAAACACGAATTGGTTGCTGGCATCTTCTGCACTCATGATGGTCGTTCCTTGAGGGCGACACTTCCGCGGAAGAATGTCTTAACGATGAAGGAGGGATGCGAGTTTTTGACACAATTTGATCCAAAATTGAGAGAGTTCAACACGAAATATCATATCGATGGCTTTTGGGAGAGTGCTATTATTGCTACGAAGGCATTGACGGTAGTCTTAGTAGTTCGGTGGTTGTCTCGCATTTAGGTAATGAGTAGCTGGCTGCACTAGGACACTTGCTACTCCTCCTGGTATATAGATACAAGTTAAGCATATGTATAAAATGCCAGCCTCGTCGCAGTTGTCTGTATAGTTAATTCGACTACCTCGCCATTTCCGCTGTTCTATACATCACTCCCTCCTTTTCCTCGAAAAGGGAAGAGAGAGTCACTGCTCAATTCCCAACCACGCCTAGTCCACAACAGTCAAACAAAAGCGCTTTGAAGATGGCATCATCTTCTGCTAGGGTCTTCACGGCTCAGTCACCTCAGAATGCCGATGTGTCCAATCCAGCATCAATTTGCGCACAGACTTTTACCACCCAATACATCTGGATTTTATGGATTGATGGAAGCCAGTAGAGGCTAGATGCTTACTTAAGAGAGCGAAGCTTCTATTTATTCGATGTTTCCACTATTATACCCCTGGACTATGGCTTCTATGAGGTCATGGTGGACGCAACGAAGATCGACAAGTTGCGGGAAGAACTACGCGGATTGATTTATGCACCGTTCGATAAGAAATCGACACTAGTACGCAAAAGAGGAGAGCACGGGGCCTTGAGAATTATGCTTGATAGCTACAGAAGAGTAAATCTCAGAGCAGAGCCAAGCGAATTAGCAGAGAGTCGTATGAAAGAGTTGGAAAAGTGGTTGGTGCAAAAGACGGAATTGAGTGTATACAGCGGCGGTCCTGGGAAGATTTTGGAATTTGTAACATTATGGGACCCAAGGAATTGGAATTATCACGTACTAGCGGTTGTTCAGACTCCAGATGGCAAAAGATTGCGAGCGCAGATGCCAGTCGACACATATGCTAGGTCTGAAAATGCGAAGGCTCTTGCAGGACCTGAGTGGGCGGTCATTATCAGACATTTATCGTGGGGAACGTGGTTGCAATTACCGTTCTTGGGGATCATCAACGCTATGGGTTTACACTAAGCCCTCACCTTTTACCGTGACACGACAAACCCAGCTCTATGCAGGATTTGATTCTCTTCACTGATATTTTATGATGCATCTTGCACTTTAGCTCATATAAAGTATAGATATAGGGGCATGTACCCCCGATTGTGTGGAGGCTTTCCAGCGTGATCAGTCTTCCGCTAATCCTCGAAGACATCTCGTTCATCTCTTCCTCAACTTATAATCGGCCGATGGGAAAATCTATGTTGTACTTGATACTAGAATTTGATTATTTATTACGAGATTGATATAGTAAGAGGCTCAAAAAGTTGATGTCTTCGTACGCATTCTCTATGCCGATAAAATTTCCTTTTCTTACTTCTTACGGGACGGATGACTGGGTGTAAGCATCTCTGATATTGACAATAGCCATGAGTCGATCCCGCGAATATCAAACGACCAGCAATGATAGTCGTGTTGAAACAGCAATGAAAACCCTGCGCGATCGCAATCCCCAACTGCTTCTCTCTACATTTTGTCTTGGTGATTGTACCAAAGATTGTCGCAACGATACGCACCTCTCCTGCGCACAGCCATTCCAGCTTCTTTTCTTCGTGTGTCATAACTGCCAGCCGAGCGGTATAGAGAAGCAAGTGGCTGCTACGATACTTGAAAACTGCGACGAGGAGCCTGATTACAAACTCTGCCAAAAGATCTTCATGCTCCGTGGTTCAGAGATACTCGATTGGACTGATGATCTGACATGGATTCTAAACCCGTCCGCACGGATGGTGGAGAAAGACGGGTCTTCGTGTTTCCTATACCATGCATAGGAAAATCGGCAAGTGTGAATATGGAGGACTGAAGAGCGGTACTTTACCGGCAAAGAATCCTACTGATTGTGATCAGATCAACACTTGGCGTTCTAGGACACAGTCCGACTATCAGCTATACTGCATGCTTAGTGAATTATGAAAGAAACTATCACACATTTCATTCGTAGGGATACCAGACGTAATAGACTAGATAAGGACAATGATGGAGCAGATCATAGCCTCCATCCGATATGTTATGGTGGATGATGTATGCATGACCCATCCAACCTCTGGCCTTGTTAGATCACTGGAATGCGTTGCCGCTTGGGGACAGTCTATACAAGGACTACAGAAAAACTGCCGGCTGAAGATCTGGAGAGACAGTGCACCGGACTTGGAGACACGACGCCGACTTGGTGGAGACGGATATGGGGAAGAGTTCTTTCCCTGATTTTCAAAACCGAAGCGTCAGCGGCTCTGTCTAGAGCTGATAGCAACTTGTCGTCACCGCGCAATACGAGAGTCCACTCAATTCAACCAACCATCGAGACCGTGAAGACAAATTTGGTGGAGCCAGAGGCAACCTATACAGCAGGTCTTACGCGAGCCAAATCTGACTCGGAGAGTACCCACGACCCCTGTCAAGACGACCTATTGGGTGAACATGAACTGGATGATCTACTTTCGTTGGTTAAGGATGAAAAAAGCGACATCTCTCCACAGATATCTGGTAGGTCGACTGCAAGAGGGAGAGACTCAGCAACAATTCCACCATCTTTGTTTCCCCGTCTGTGATTGGATTGTAGATGGATAATATATAAGTTGGATCTCCATCTATTCTTGTAAATATCCGTGAATTGATCCAGAACTTCTCTCTACTCCATTGCAGATTTGCGTGAAAGTCCAATTCTGTAGAAGTGTACTTTCACATCTTCAATTAGTCTACATACTGATTGATCACCACTTGTTTCTTCTCCCTGATTATCACGCGAAATGTCGTCACCACCTCCGGGCAACAAAATTCTCTCGAATACATCGGGGAATCTAATGTCGAGGATAACGCAAATACAACAACAAGTCTCCTACTCTAATGACTCCGTCACAAGCCTCAACCACGCCTAGTGTTTCCGAGAGGCAGCAATCTAAAATCCCGACTGGAATCTGCCACGCGGCAGCGGAACTCTGTATGTGCTCAATAGGCACGGTAGCCGCTGGGGTAGCTTGTACGCCGATTCTTGCGGTTCTAGCTATCGGAGATCTATGCTGTGGAGAGCCTGGAGATGGACAAAGAGCTGGAACTCGTCAGTAAGTAATAGTATGAATTTCACATAACACAACTAACCCCAGACAGTAATGTCGCTCATTGGATATAATTATAAAGGGCTAGGACCAGGGATGGCTACATATTAAGCATCATTTGGCTCCAGGGCGGGCAAACATGAGATAGAGATTTTATACACTATCAATCCGATCCTAGTTCATCATAGATTGTGCTACAATTTTCATATCTAGATTGATGTGATTGATTTGACGATATGTTAGTAAATTACGGACGAACTAGACTTCTGACAAGAGTGATAGTCCAGCCTAGCTCGTGTATCTTGCCCCCTCTTCTACCAAAAAAACACGAAGCCAATGACCACGCTTCCCGGGCCTTGAAAATAGCTACGATTGACTGGCCCAGATCACTCTCACTTAAGTTTCTAGTGAATAAGCAGGCTTCAATCAACATCGGTCTAGTCTATGTTTCTCTGACTATATCTTTCCTTCCGCTGATCATCATGCATTTTATTGGATCAGCTACTTTTGATTGGTTTGGATTACACTCCGCTTAAATCATGGGAAACTAACGTAGTTAGAACCAGACTAGCCGACGCTCTAGGATAAACGTCCGAATCGCAGTCACGGCGTATCCCTGGTCGAAATATAATTGAAATATGCATCCCACACATGCGTTGTGCATAGTGCAGCCAGATTCAAATCCAGTGGTCAAACGAATTTTTCTACCTCGACCATGCACTCTACCAAAGCTATCGAAGTCAAGACCGATATCACGGTGTCCATCTCCGATGGACAGCTCGAGGATGGCCCAATCCGCTCTGTCCTATGCGAAGCTACTCCGTCCGATGAAGCTACTCCGTCCGAAGCGAAGCTATTCTGTCCGATGCGAAACGTGTATGTAAACATCAATCATCCAGTCAATATTTGCTGATGGCTATCACAGTGAACACCGCATACTACCGAAAGCGAAGATTCCCTCATGCATCTGCAGCATCATCATCGACGCATTGACTCGAGAACGACCTGCCATCTCTAACGTTGATATCGAGAAAGCGATTGGGTCTCAGAAGGAAACAACCCTATGCAAATCTCGGCCCGTCCGGATTGGTCTACCAACTCTTTGCTGGTGCATCCTGCTTGTTGTTTGTGTGATACAATTTTTCATGTACTATTACTCTTCCTTGCACTGTATACCTGGCAACTTATTGGCGCTGAAGCGACATTTTGGGGATTAGGAACGGGTTCAACTTTGCTGCAATCACCTGGCTGCCTTCGGCTACCTGGATATTCGAGATCGCAACGTCGCGGGGATAACGCTACTCGTTCGGTCGAAATAGCGGGCATAGATTAGCTGTTACATCCAATGACGATATGAGGATTGACCGCTGGCTAGCATATACGCGTAGACCACTAATTAACCGATAGTATCACGCTCAGTACCATCTAAACCTTAACAGCCTAGGGCTATTTAGACAGGTCGATCTTATTCGGGTGGTAGGATGGCGAGAGACCGAAGTGACAAGTACCAATTACTTACTTAGACCTCAATACTACCCCACGTTAATGGATCGGACCTCTTCATTCTGTGTCTAGCACGAAGATCGAAATTCTCTATTTTTAAGCTGTTAACCCAAGTGTAAATTTCTAATCGGAGTAATGCACCACGCCGGCCCCAGAGCCTAGAAGCTGAAAAGTAATGACCCAATGACCTAGAGGATTGACTGTTGAAGCTAGAAACAGCCCTCGATTGGTCCTTGCGCATGCTGTGATTCAATGGAGCCTCAGCCTACTATTCATTGTATGCTCTAATGGGGCTAATGTAGTTTTCTTTTAAAATTTATGCGAGTTATCTGCCGCCTGATATGTATCAACACTCAACATACCGGTATTGACCAGATGTAAACTAAGCTGGCCAAACGGTATATCGTAGTCAGTGTTCACAATCGTGGTTCTGCTGCCAATTTCACTATGTGAAGATTCGGCTTGGAATCAGTATATAATCCACCTGTTCTGCTCCTGCTAGGTATTTCAAGAACCTGGGGCCAAGACATGATTACCTAATCATACAAAACAATGCAACAAGGAAATTTCGCGGGGCCCGTTGTGGGCGCTCCCAAGGATGACGCACACTGCCAGGAAATGACTTTCAACTACGTGGGTTATGTGATTATCCCCTGGGGTTCTCCATCGAGCCAGGCATCGGAGTCACTGGATACTGTTCTTAAAAATAATCCGGTGATCACGGCCTATGCCCGGGGCGGACCTGAGTCCCGGTTATCTATGGCTCTCATTAACTTTGTAGAGCATGACCTATCGGAAGCAAGGGTGAGTTATTTCGTGAGGACATATACTCCACAGGCTTACCTAAGCTACATAGATGGATTACATCCTTTCCCTCCTCGGCGGAAATAACAGACACGATATCGTTCGTGGAGAACCACTGTTAGTGAACTGCGCCCAAGCCACAGACCCGCCCGCAATCTATAGGCTAGGGCCCTACGGATACCGTAGAAACAAAGCAATCTGCTTGATACGGCCTGTGTGGGGACACGTTCGATTTCGGCTGTACGATGGGTCACATGTGCTCGATCGGACCGGTCTCGATCATAGGAGTTTAGAGGGTTCACTACGCGCGGTACCGCTGGAACTGTCTCAGGAAATGGTAGTCTTTATGCTATCGGATATGTGCCTCAGTTGGCCGGATGGAAGTGAGGGTCTATTCGTTCTTGAGACCTTTTCCCTTGAACGGCAGGAGATTTCAATTCAGAGGGATGATATCCCTGTCAGAGTAGCTCCATTCCATGCAACACCCGTAATCAGAGACCTAGAAAGGAGTCTGGAACTCAATTTGCATACATAGGTTGTTTCACAATCCATTGATCTAAGTCACGCCGCTTCATTAAGGCCTTGAAATCGTCCCGTAATGCTAGCCCTGTAGGTGCATAGCTCTTGAAAAACGCGAAGGAATCGCTAGCACTGAATAGCTCGCAGAATAGCCCAATCTCAGTTTCCTTCAGACGTCGTATTTGTATGCCGGCAAAAAAAAGAGTCGTTGACAAGCCAGGAGTGTCCAACTCCGCCTCAATGGCCCCCGCTTTCTGTTGGAATTGAACCATATGCTGAAGTGTATTATAATCCATGTTATGCATCTTTGCATACTCTTTGAGCTTTCCCTGCGAATTAAATCCTCGATTTCCTGGCATTCTCCATAATTCCCTCTCTGCAAAATTCGAGTCTGGGTGCTGGCCATGGTACTTGTCGGATTCCTGCAGCGCTTCAAGCATGAAAACGAACTTATCTGACGCATCTGCGCGATGCCACGATAAGCGGTTGCCTGATCTTTGATCGAATTCAGCGATCAAATAGGCACGATCGCGATCAAGGAAGTGGAGCATGTCTCGATTTTTTATCACGAAGTTAAGAAACTTGTGAGCGCCGGTTGGTTGATCGTCCACCATTGTCTGCATTTCGTTCATAATGTACCGGGGGTACCAACAAATGGAGAGCATTCTAATCCGTTCCAACTTTACATTACATTGTGCGAAATCCTGTCGCAAGAACATGCCCGGCTACATTGTTCCGATTTCCCGTCGCTTAGCGCATTGTTTCATTTGCGCCAAATGGTGGGGTCAAACAACTGCGGGGCCTAGATAAGTGGACCAATCGCCCATGCTGATTGGCAGACTGCGTTATCTGGGTATGGGCCTGGAGGTTCACTTTGTACCAAGTGGGGTCAAACAACTGCGGGCCTAGATATGCGGACTAATTAGCAGGACACGTTAGTACATTACGTAGTACATAGTACCTGCAGGATCGTATTATCAGCGTGCATAATATCCATCCATAGATGATGGCTAGACAGCAATTTCGGCCGCTGCGTCCCGCAGGTCTAACGAATCAATACTATCAGAACTACTTCACGGGCTCAACTCCGGTGTTCTGTCGCCGTTTGGCCAAAAGCTTCGTCGCACTCCTGAGTGAAAAACACTCGTTAGACAGTAGCAAGTGGTGGTCTCTGGAGATCAAAAATCTTTTGGATCCAGGTAAAGTCATACCCCTCGCGATGGTAATGTAGATTAACGTCTTTCAGGCATCCAGGGGCTACTTACTCGTATTGTACTGGAAAAGCCATGCAACGTCACGATCCAAGAACTGCAGAATGCCTTTGAGGAACTCGAACCAACGGAAGCAACTCGGACACATTTCCAGAGATTGTGGGAGGTCCTCAATCTGCAAGATTTCGATCCAGCAGGAATGAACAAACGACCACCGAGGCACGAATCACGTATCATGCAGGCCGACAACACTGTGGAACTGGTGCCGAAGGCTCAGTCCTTCCCCGCGTCATGTATTATACCGGATCAAGTTGCGTGGTTGTTACATCCAGGTTATCCATGGGGCGTATGGTCACCAATTGATTGTAACTCACAGCCAATCTGTCCTTATTACCATTCCTTTATGTTGGTGGATCCACGGATATCTTGCTTTTTACCACCTACTATGAATGGCTACATGTCAAATCCGTCCGAGCACATGTCCCATCTGCTCGAATTTCACGCTCCGTTCTGAAAAGAGGTTGGTTCAAATAGCTGCGTGAGAGGATGTGACTAGTAATCACTAGTCAGGTGACTGGGCTTTCATTATATCTAAAATACGAGGAAGACAGTTACATGGTTTTGCGCCACCGAACAAGCTAGTAATGTCCAGAGTACAGAAAACGCATGTTTCGACAAGAGAAAAGAGTGCATATTCATTCCACTAGGCTTGCATTCAGCCAATGTACTTCGCTTTGGTTGTTGCATGTACGAATCTCTAATTGGATACAAACCCGGACAACTGACTGTAAGATTGGGGTCTAATCCCTGTACCCGAGATACCTTAGATTTAGTAGCGACTTCAAAGGAGGCCCGTGACTGTCGCGGGAAGACTTATAATCTGTTCCGAAGAGCTACTTGACTTTGGTCTATCCTAATTGCTTCTATCTTGGCCTGTAGCTGAGTGGTTTTGTACCCTACTCTGTCGATCGTCCCGCCCATGGCATACACTCCTGAGATAGCATGTAGGTACTAACGCCGCTCAATGTGATTTGTGTCTCTAGGCGTATCAAAGGTCTGTATCGTCCACAACAGCCTCGTCTCGCAACGGAATCAGCTTTAGGCATCAATCCCAATGGATAACAAAGCAAAGAATCTTCCCTCTGAGGGAATGATGGCGCCCCTTCATCATCCTCGGACGATTCACGGTGGTTTTCAGCAAACACCACTACCTCCACAACCGCACGACCAGCCTCACGGGCTGCCCACAGCTATACCTCGTACCAGCGCCTATGAACATCGACAACAACCGTACCATCCTCCGGGACCCCCTCTTGCTTCACATTTCCACGCTCCTTACCATCCTCCACCACAACGCCTGTTTGCTCAGTCTCAATCAGCTCCAGCGACATCGCATGCAATATCAACGACTCATTCTCCTCAAAATTATAGACCCATGAATATCGCACAACCTGAGCCTACACCGCATTCCGCGCCTCTTCCTTGTGATTATACAACGCCACGCATACCCTATACCGGCCTTGGGGAGCCTCCAGCGCCGGAAGTCAGTAATAGTGAGCATACTAGCCTGCCGTTGGGGTATACGCAGCATGTCCTGCCTCATCACGACCAACCCCCGCCAGGGGCTAGACATGATGGTGGCATTGTGCCTTATCCACTTAAGCGTAAAGCCGTCAGAGCTCAACAGGTATGATCGTCTGTCTCATCGAACTTTGAACGCACTCTAATACCTAATGAATAGGCTTGCGATCAATGTCGAGCACGCAAGGCTAAGTGTGATGAAGGTCGTCCGGCCTGCAGCCATTGTAGAGAAAACTACATTGATTGCAAATACAAAGATCTCCCCCCTCAAAAGTAAGTTATGAGAAATGAAAGAGATTGGCTAGTATGTGATTAACATCCTACATAGGCAAGAGAAGTCCATCACGTTGGCCCTAGACCGCCTCCAGAAATTTGATGAAAACATTACCGGAAAATGTGCGGAGATAGAAAAACTTATACGTCATGCCTTCCAAAGGCTTCCAGGCGACGCTTCACCTGAAACTTCGCCTGAGGATCCGCCTCAGAAACCTACCAAGGACAGATATACAACCGCCAATGTTCCTTTGGAATCGCAACCGCCAACCCCCGCTGCACTAGAATTATCTAGAGTGGACTTGAAGAAAATACCAGAATCGAACCCGCCAAGTTATATAAATACCGTGCAGGATATGCACTCACAACCTCCACCAAAAGTTCAAAACCAGGAACCAGAAGAAGAATTATCCGTCCCCCGGAACCATACGACTGCTGCCCATAAGCTACTCAATTGGAAATCGATTCAGCAACTTTTGGATTATCAAATTCACCCCGACTATGTCTTGAGAAACGAACGAAAGCGAAGCTGGATTCGGATCTATGAGAGCGGCGAAGGAGTCAGGCACGATACCGAGTTCTACTTGCAGTATGGGCTACCAATGCCTCATCAGGCTCGAGTGGAGGAACATCCTCTCGATTCATCAGATTATCTCAACACCAATCCCGATGTCGTCAGGCGTCTCTTTCGCAGCTACATATGTAATATGCATATTCTCCACCCCTTTATGGATGCAAGAACGCTAGAGCAGAAAGTGGGGGTATTTATCCAGCAATATACGCCTCCCAGAAAGAACATGGTCAATAGGGCAAACAAAGGTCATGGTATGAAGCGGAAGCGCTCTGCTGAGCACATGCACATAGCGGCTCCCGAGATGTCTCCATCGTCCAGCTTGAACTCGGAGAACTGGCCATCGCACAGAATTGAGCACTCAATCGACAACGCAATCATCTTAATGGTGCTTGCTTTAGGCACGATCTGTGAGCATAAGACTGCACTGCCTGGTTTTGCTCCAGATCCAAATGACAGGCTCCGTGTCAAGCAAGAGTCTGCATCCTTACCAGATTACCCCAAAAATCTAGATGTGATTCCAGGCTTAGCCTACTATGCCTGTGCTGCGGGTATCCTCGGCGGGATGCAGGGTGGATGCGAAATGCCTTTCGTACAAGCTTCAATTCTTGCAAGTTTTTATGCCAGTCAACTAGCTCATCCGTTTCAAAGCCATAGTTGGATTTGTCAGGCCGCCATACAATTGTAAGTATTTCCATACCTTGTGCTGCCGATTCTATCTTTTGTTTTGATGGGCTTGCTTTCATTACTCCTGACACCCCCGAACTTATAGAATCGATTATATTAAAATTCCTAAGGAGACCATTTCCCCCCCAAAAGAATTGTGCGAATTCGCTTATTGGAGTTGTGTGCAGCACGAAAGGTAAGTTATTATTCCTTGTTGTATGCCTAGAGATCGCTGAAGAACTAACGCGTGTCCACCAGTGACCTTTTAGCCGAACTAGATCTGACACCCAGTGTTATATCTCAATTTAAGATGAAGATTGAGTTACCTACAGGCTATCTCCGCACGACCAAGGCTTCCGTGATGCTCTACTACTTGGCACAAATTCGTCTCTGTAAATTGCTGAACCAAATTCATCAAAGCCTTTATAATACTAAAATCAAGCATTTGCCTGATAAAATGATGAGTGCTTTTAGTGTCAGTCTCGATAACTGGAAACAGGACTTGCCAGACTTGATGCAGTGGCAGGAGGGAGATGAACCTTCGGATGATATAAACACGGCACGTCTACGTGCAAAGTATTATGGCGCACGATATATTATCTACCGACCCATCCTTGAACGCGCGCTACATCCTGAGTTACCTAGGGTGGAAGGGAAAGGGAAACCGGAGAATGATTTCTCGGAGTCATTACACTATGACGAGTTAGATGACGAGACACGACGCGCATGCGAGCAATGCATCACAGCTGCGATTCGGAGCACCAAAGCATTTCACAATATTAAGGGTCGACCTATTGTGACTAATATTTTCGGGACTGGTCATGCGTAAGTGCATTGCTTTCCTAATTATATACTATATAATTATCATTGAAGACTGACAAATATATCAGACAATTCGGCAACATACTTGTTCTATCTGCAACTTACAAGTCTAATCTTAGTCAACTAGTTAACGCTGATGAACTTGAGCGCCTCTTCCAGCGCACTATCGAGTTCCTCACCGTGTACAAGGACATCTCACCAACGCTCATGACCGATGCTGAAATCCTCTCCGACATCTACAAGAAGATCTTTTAAGAAACCACGTCAAACGAGTATTCATTCGGCAGTACATGATTGTATTCTCTCTTAAAGGTTCCGAACGCCATGACAACGCATCGCCTTGTCTAGACCTCATTCTTTTTTGTTTCTTTTTTTTCCTTTCCTTTTTCTTCGAGGTTCTCCGCACCGATCGTTTCATTTCAAGAGACAGAGACCATGGGAAACTTCCGCGTCCTAGCTCGCTAATCCGTCAACTCTCGTCCAACTTGCCATCGTTCAAGTGCACCCTACCTGCCCCGCTGCTTCGTATTCTTATTCAATCCCTATCCACCGTGTTGTCATTTCATCCGTTGGACCTTCTCTCCTTTCACACGTACTCCAAGCTCTTTACTTTGAAGTATCCAACCACCTAAGCAAAATCAAGAAATTCTCTACTTGACCATGGGTCACAGATGGGTACCGCTCTCGAGCCGGTTCGCTTCCTTTCTTCTGTCTCCACCTCACCATACTGACAACATTTGCAGAGGCAAGCGCAGCAGTTACCAGAACTGTACGTTCCGTTAGATTATCAGCTCATCGGACATAACAACTACAGTATCATCACCGCAGCGAAAAATCTGCTTGCAAACCCACATCGGTGGTGGGTGGTGGA
>JBBVQN010000167.1:0-27561 GCA_038993655.1 Talaromyces verruculosus | reverse complement strand
ACGTCCGCTTGAATACGGGACATGCTTTCAGGGACCATTGTGAGGCACCATAGGAAAGCTAGAGAGACGTGGATACTTGGCAGCGTGTTCCGGTCCCCGAGACGGTCAAGGATGACATTCAAAGTGGTAAATGCAAAATGAGATGCCAGAGAGACCACCTCGTCGCTGCTGCTAATCCTTGCATCTTTAGACACACGAAGGTCGATGCCAAGCTGGCGACAACTGGGTTCTTGCCAGGAATAATATGCTTTCTCGAGTATCTCCAATTTCGCCGCCTCGGTGAGTCCTGCCTGATTGAACAAAGTCGGAATCTCTGCATCGTCGTGACCGTAGTCGAATATAGCAGCGTAATTAGAAGCTGTGATATATACACCCTGTTCTCGGAATGGAGGACCAACGACGCCAGCGTGTCCATCAAGTTGAGACAAGAATTCATTGGCCAATCTCAAAAATGTAGGAATATCCTGTCTTGTGAACAAAACTCCATGTGCTTCGACGAAAATAGTCAAGGTTTTGGGATAGTATTCTGAATATTTTGTCGCAGCCTTGGCGGGGTCTAGGAGTGGTCCAAAAAGAAGCAGAATACTGTCACGCGCATTGGTAAAAGGCTGAACGCTGATCAAAGCCTTGGAATAGTAGAACAGCTGTTGCAGCACATTTGGTCCAGCGAGCACCGCTAGGTGATGCTGGATCCGGCCAATGTCGGGATTAAGATCAGCAGCTTTCGTGTACCAATAGCGAGCGACTCCAGTGTAGACCTCGCGATCCTGCATGTCTGCCTCTTCGATGGCCATTCTATAGCGTGCCAAGTCTCCTAGGCACTCAATCCACGTCTCCTCAAATTGTGGGACGCTCTCTAACCAGAGCGTCATGACTGCGTAAGCCATGTATATGAAGCTCAACATGTGCTCAAGTGATGACGGCAACTGCTTTCGCAGCAGTTCCAAGAAAGAGTGTATGCCGTATCTCCACATCCTTGCCGGCATCGAGTAGGCCTTGGCTAATCCCTTAAGTGCGTCGCTTGCCGCGGGGTGATTTGAAGCCAGGAGAAAGCAGAAATGTGCATGCAGTAACGATCTATGCAGCTCAGTAAGAGCTTTCCATTGTAGCAAGGTGAGCTCGCCTGGGTTCCCATTTTGCTCTTTGACGAACTCGATGCATTTCTTCTCGATAACGAGCAGTCCTATGTAAATTCCTCTCACTTCATTTACTAACTGGTCCTCTGTGATTAGATGCATCTCAGGTTGCAAAAAGATGCCGCTAGCTTGATCGACAGGCTGATATGTGACAGCTACGGGGGGCGAGGCTTGTTGATAAAAAGAAGCCACAGACATAGTGCGAGAGTCTGAAGAGGCCTCTTCGTCTTGTTTTGGCAGTTGCATGAATGTCTGGTCGAATACAGCAAGATCCTCGCTCAAGGGTGCTGGAGATCCATTTTCGTGGTCACGTAGACTTCTCTGAGCCACGTTACTCGAGATTTCATTGTCTTGACCCAAGGGATTCCGAGTAAGCAGCTCTTTGAAGTGAGCAGCGGTAAGAGACTGCACCAGAGTGCTTGATCGTTTAGGAGGCGAGAACGCATTTCTGTATTGTTCTTGGAAGACTCGTAACGAAGCCGCTGTGAGGAGGTTGAACTCACAAGTATTGTCTGGTTGTGTTCTAGGTGAACTGCTAATATATTAGCCTGGACGTCGAGAATAAGCTGTGGACAGACAACAAGGCTTACCTCATTCTCCTCAAGATTTTTCAACCTATGTGCCAGCACATATGATTATCAAATGCCAAAGAACCAACTAGACCACCTTTTTCAGAATACGAATATAATGTATAAGGGCTCAAGTGATGCGCAACGCAGAGAAACAATAGTGATTAAGTGAAGATCACATCGGCAACGATGGGACATAACTATAAGGGGTATTTACCTGTAAAGCCAAGACGAGGCCGATCGACTACATAGAGAGCTGGGTGAAATCGCCTCAGCCATTCCCAGGGAGTCAAGGCGTCCTTAATCAAACGCAGTCTATAATCGCTAAAACGCCACCTATTAATGCATCTCGTTCTAGCCAACTGAACACGACACACCGGTTTTACACTACCCAATACTATCATTTGATTCGATCCACCTTTCGGATGAGAGCAACCAGTGTCCGAGAGAGGAAAGATATGAAAAGCAAAGAGTTCAAACTCAGGCATTGCTTGGGATGCGTCGGCCGAATACTTGCTTAATCGGTCAGACTAATGCCACGAATGCAACAACAACGCTCACTGCCTACGAGTACCTGCTTCATTTGTAGTCCTTGTACTACGCCATCTGATTTGTTGATCCACCTTTCAGGGCAAACTTTGCCCTACTATTGCACTAGTCTGACCCCAAGTCGAGCCGGCCCCGACGCAGGTCCTAGTTGACTCCTGGTTTCTTTTCTTTCTGAGCCTTTTCCTATTCTTGACACTGGTATCGTCTCGGTCTGCAAAACCGGTATCCATCATTTTCCCAGTTGTCGAAATGACGCTTAAAGGCGCAAGAAGCATCAGCCATACTGGATCAACCAACGTAAGTCGTTCATACTCGGAACCCGGACGCAGAATTACCGCTGCAGAGTAAAAAAGTGGTCATTACTACGGGCCGCGATAGATAGGCTTGGCGACCATTAACTTATGCATTCTTTCTAGGTGCGTTAAATCAGGCTACTAGCATTACAAAAGCAAGTTCAATGGGAGCCTCATCCTGGTGTAGGACTGGTTAGGTCTCGCCACAGCATGAGTCGACGATACCTTGGCCAACAGACCTCAGAATTCGATAAGGAGAATTTATTTGTTCATTGTCCTTTCTTTTTGAGATTTCTTCCAGACCAGGATGGATCCCAGATTGTAAGGAGAGCCAACAATTTAATGGGGGTGTAGACCAAGTAGACAAATACAAAGTAAGTTGGGAGAAATATCAAATCCCGCGGGTGCCTCAAGAAGTACGGCGTCAGTTTGACAAGTTTCGAAAGAATGATACAGATGAATATGGGTAGCAGCCCCATTGATGCCTCCACTTTGTTTTTGAGAATGTGGCGACGAGGACCAGATCGTAGAATACAGGAAAGCTGACGAAACTGGTGAGATACCACATAGACACACCAGGGCTGACGTCTCCACACTGTTCGATCAGTGAAGAGACTCGCTGCATTGCTGTTCCACGTCGTACGCGACCACCGAACACACTGCCAGATAGATTTTGGGAAGGTGCCAAGGGTTGTCTCATTTCTAACCAGATATCGCGTGATGTAGTTGTCATCACCAGTGCTCACTTCGTTGATTGGAGGGTGTAATCGACTATTGATGATGACGACGACTGCTCCATTCGCAGTGCTACGGTCTCATTTGATGGAGGACGATAAATGAAGCGGCAAGGGCTGTTCGTCGAAATCGAGAAGAAATCGTAATGGTCATCGCCAGGCCAACCGTTGCACCGCTATATGGATATATAAACGGTCACGGCACGCAGTCCGAACCGCATACATCGGCGCCTCACGAACCCAACCATGATTTGACGCGTACGACTATACAAGTCTCCGCACGGTATTCATGCGTACCCAATCAAGAACGCTCGGAGACTTCTAGAACAAGTTCAGCCCCAATTCATAGCCCCGAATTTGGCGGAGCCACCTTAGGAAACGAAAGTATGGACTTTCAGGGAAACGCCCGAGAATTAGAGCGTGCTAGCTCCTGCCCATTAGGGATTTCTCAAAACGAAGGAGAAGTCCATCAGCACACTTGTCTTATCCGCCCACTCCGCTGGTTGTCGTCCCAGATCTCACCCGTTCTACTTTATTGTGCAAAACGTCTAGTCGGCAGAAGTCCAACTGTTTGCAGTACTCAGAACGGATGGTCGAAGATCCTCACGAATCGGACTCAGCTCGTTCTGACGACGAGAACGATGCAGAGTACGTCGATCACTCCGGGGCAGAAGCCGCCAGCGAAAGCTTGCACCCATCTAAGCGTCGTCGTAGAAGTCCAGGCGACGCCTCGTCGGCCTCTCGAGGAGAACCTAGAAAGTTATCCTCGGAGTCCCTGCTCGCGGATCAAACTGAGTCACTACAAGAAAATTCGAGTCCGGAAAGTGAATCAATTCCTATCCAGGGTTTCCTCCGATTACGAACTAAGGGAAGCGAGGTCATCTACTCTTTGGAGTTCTCGCAGACACATTTTTCCTCATTATTCGCAGGCGAGCAGATAGAGTCCCCTCGATCAAACCAGCGGGCGGCCTATTCCACGACAAGGACTCCATATTCGCCTGAGGAGGATGCATATATCATTGACCTAAAAGCTAAGAATCTCACTTGGGACGAGATCGAAGATCAGTTTGTAGAACGATTTCCATACCGGAAAAAGACATCGCTACAGGTGCGTTATTGTACCAAGTTGAACCCCTTGACGAAGGAAAGTAGAAAACGACGAGTCAAGAGTTGTCGGTAGCCACGCTTCCGTCCAGATTAATAAAGCATGATCAAATAGAAGCATCAAAGCAATACTATCATCTGTTATCAATATCTACTAGTGGGTAAGCCAACTATCACACCAGCCGATTGATGGTTCGTTGACTAGATTAGTTCTGCACAGTAACTATATAAGTTTAAGAGAATTGCTTAGCCTAGCTGCTATCCTGTCATACAATTTGAATCCAATCAAGACTCTTTACGTTGTGCCTCTTCATCATATCCAGGCAAATTTCCTGTCGCACAATATTTCTCTTCTTTTCTTTTCGAACTGTGTAAGTCGAGACACTTCAGACCAACACGATAAAAGACGATCAAGCGGTTAGCAAGAAGTGGTTATTGGCCATATATATATAATTGGACGGGCGGCACAAGGACATATTTAGAACCTGGGGGCACACCAATCGTGATGTTTATACATGCGCCTGTCTATGCCTCCGCCTATTCAATATCAACCCCTCGCCCGAAATTTGTACCCAGTTGATAACTATTAATGCTGGCCCTTTGAAACGCTATGCGTTTTAAATGTATGGATGAGAGTCATAAATGACCAAAGCCTTACATATGTGCAAGGCTTCATTTGGCACTTCATTTTTATAAATAGTTGGAAATAAGTTCCTTCCTCCTCCTCCTCTTCCATCGTCTTCAAGTTTCCGCTCAATCACTACTTCCTCTCGAATCCGACATGGCTTACAACAAGATTATTAAGAAAAAGGCTGTCGACAAGCTTATGAAAAATGGAATGGAAGTTGTCCTCTCCGTAGCTACCCAGACCAGCGAGTGGACGCGCCCAGACTTTGTTGCCGATGCTATTGGTCAGAGAGCCGCTCCAGTTGTCCAGAATTCGAAAACAGTGCTACCCGCTGGCACCGTTGAAGTTTGCATTCGGTAAGCACATAAGACACACTCACTTTGGGAAGTTAGTGATGGCTAACAGGTAGCTATAGGGAACCCGAGCACTCTAGCGATAGTGATCCGAGAGACCATATTACTGGTGTTGCCTTCAACGAGAAGGGCGAGGGTAAAAGCCTTCACTTTGAAGTAAAATAGGAGTTATGTAAGTATATACCGGCCACTCTGTGGAATTGTGATAGAAACTAACTTGATCAAAGTGGGCTTGGTCCTGGAGATCGCTGAAGTTTTATCCAACAAATGTATTTACCTTTTTATTCTGTCTATCCACCCCAGAAGATTCTTTAGGTGGTGGCATCTGAATTTCATCAGCTTATATATTCATCTTGGGACATAGCATTCCTTAGTGTAATTACTTACTCTCCTAAAGCCACGGTGGTCTATTCTGGGGTGGATTGAGTAAAGCGTTCGACTGGGAAATTGGTGGCTGGTCTGAGATAATATTGAGTTGAGGACTTATCCGCTCCTCATTGGCTCACCGGCAACCTTAGAATTAGCCTCCGGGAAGTGGATTAGCGAAACAACACAAGTCTACTGGTCAGGCGCGACGCGCCATATGTACAAAATAAAGAAACGAACGATTACGCTAAACCTAATCAGGATAGGATCATCCTCACGGGCTACTTCAAGTTCCAGCAAGACTTCGCTTCCCGTCGGTCTGGTGTTTCTTTCACACACAAGCGCCTCCTCTACTTGCTCATATCCTATGGCTTTACCATCCCATCTCCTGAAGCTTGGCCAATGTCTCACTGGTAGACTCGGTACATATACAGTTACGAAGCAACTTGGTGAATTCATCTGGCTGGGAAAGTACATAATGATCGCACAGCTTCATCATTTCCATTGGTACTGATATGCAAATCTTGTTAATAGTACTAAAGTTGGCGAGACTGTGATAATCAAATCTGCACGCCATTTTCGCATTACCAATGAAAGGGATATTCTTAGGAAGTTCCAGTCCAAAACACCGCATTTGCGTCCCTTGGTCGACGATATAATCGAGCCGCAAGACCCCCCTACCATCGTGCTGAAACATCTCGAAGATGATCTACAGACTGCTTCAGCAGCTAAGAAGCTTAATGGGAAAGAGATTAAATATGTATCGAGGAGGATTCTTCAGGCACTGAGTGTTTTGCACGAAGAAGGTTACGTGCATACAGGTTATGTTTCACCCTACATAAGCCCTTGAATCTAATTAGTAAGTTCTAACAAAACAACTTACAGATATTAAAATGGATAATATCCTCGTGAACTACGTACCATCTGCTCAGAATGGCAGTGAGCAACGCTTCACAGACGTCCAGCTTGCAGATCTCGAAAGTACAGTTCATATAAGCTCCCGCTTCTGTGAGGATCAGGATGAGATTGGGACGCCTATTTGGCGGAGTCCAGAGGCACAGCTAGGATTGAAATGGGGTCCACCAACTGATATCTGGTCATTCGGGACAATGGTAATCAATACCTACGCGACATATATTCGTCTAGGCTAATTTTAGTGACTTTAAAGGTTATATCGATGATCTGGGGTGACAATTTCTTCATCTTTAAACCAAAAGTTCCTCGCGGTGATGATGAATATGAACTGGAGATTCTTACCAAACATCACATCTATTTTGGACCGTTTCCACCTTCGTATGCCGATCTTGCCGACCAGGAGACGTTGGGCGTCCTGTCACTTATCATGAATGATGTGCCGCCTGAGAAATTAAAGCCATTCTCGCTGGCTAGTCAGAGGGAAATTTCAAAAGAAGATAAAGAATTCATTTTAAAGGTAATGAAGCTTGATCCACGAGACAGGCCGACTGCAAAGGAGCTACTTGAAGACGAATGGTTCAATCAAGTATAACCACTTATGAAGACTTGCGCCTCGAAAGCTAAGTGAATGTAACGTCAGCATCAAGGTCTTCCTGGGAGGGCATCAAGGTGGATCAGATGATCAATTTTAACTGCTCGAAGGATCAGTGATTAAAACCCTTACTGAGAGCAATAATTCACTTATGAACCTTGGTGATGATCAGCCTGCAGTACGCTACCGAGGTTTCTAACTTGATTCCATCACTAATTGAGCCAAAATATCGAACACGATCTCATTTTCTAAGCAACATATTTCACCTCTAGTTTGAACATTACGTCTAAAAATTTTCTTACTCCCCGATGATCTTATCCTAGTTCCTGACTTTAAAGATCATGATTCGCTGCAAGCACGGATAAAATGATGGGTGAAAGGTACTGCACGATTGTCACGAGCATCACAGTTGCCGCAACGGTCTTTTTTATAGATAATTTGCATGGTAGTGTCACAAGCTCAGAGGCGGTAGAAGGCTTAATCCGAATTTCATTTGAGGACTAGTGTTTTATTTTCGCTATTGGCACTATGGATGTTTTCATTAATTAGGCACAATATGTCTTTTCCGGTGTGACTTGTTGGTGCCTAACCGTTTATCTCAACGTCAGACCCAGCTGACAAAGGCTGATTATTCGCAATCCAGCTAGGAAAGTGCCGGTTTGCAGGTTTTTCCGATAAGTGGATCCTTCTCACGCGCCAGTGATGTGCTGCTACCTAATTTAGGCCGATTGGCAGTTTTTGCTTTTTTCACTCCCAACACAATCACGGTCTCCGGTATTAACGCCCTGAGGCATCGAGTTGACATTACAGTATACTCTGGTTCTGGTAGAGAAACAACGAAAATTCAGTCTATATTTGTATGGTGAGACATTCAACGTCCCCTCGTGTATTCTGATCAGACTAGCCCTACGTACCCCGCTGTTATCACAAACTCACTTTTTCTTTTTCCTTCAGGCCTCGGTAATTATAGTGAAAAGAATAGTGGTATGACGATCGGCAATCAAGTTAGACGACTCGCCCAGTCTACACCAAGTGACGCCGATTTAGAACAGGCAGCATCTGAACTGGCAAGTACCTCACCAATGCTTGCGCGACCAATCTGCTAACTACAGAAGCCAGACGTCTACGAGTTTGGTTATCGACCCTCAAACATCAAATCCAAGATCTTTCACAATAGCCGATACTTCGATTCGTGCCATTCTCGTATACAAAGATGGGCCAGGGGGTGCAGTTAGAGTCACAGGGCCAGGGATATCACAAAATGTGCTAAATGTCGTTACTGGACCTGACGAAACGGGATTAGAAATTGTCGAAGTGATACCAGGGCAAACTTGCATGTTCTTTGGTCAACCTACCGTGAGATATTTTCGACTCAGCAACGTCGCATGTTAGACCATTCTCTCCCTACGCATCATAGTGTAGTGGATGAACGTGGTTGCCAGTGGGTGAGAGAATTCTACACGGGCGTTCAGATCTCCAGTTCGGCCAAAATCAAGGCGTATGTATGGTAAGGGATCTCCAAGGAATGCACACTCCATCTGAATGGGATTACCTGGGTGATGCTCGGCAAAAAAGTCAACGAGATCATTAATGTTCAGATCCAACGAGACGGAGTTAGAGTTTTGCGGCCTCAGCGGGGTGGATGAAGTTTCTGCTTCCAGTGTTTCCATGCTTTGGCCGGTCGGACTGAGCGAGCCATCTCTCCTCACTGCTTCACTAGAAGATGCCTCTGGAAAATTCAATTAGCTTTTGTATTGGATCAATATAATGGGAGCTTGTTATCGACCTTCCAACAAGATATTTGTAATTTTCCCAAGAGTCTTGTTATGCAGACGACCTTGCACCTTCTCAATTTCATACGGCAAATCTAACTGAGCACGATCTCTCATGTTAAGAAATGCAGATATTCCAAGTGCAACAGCGCATAAAACCACCGCATGTAGGCCAGCTAGCTCCTTAACTTTTCCCAAAAACTTTTGATAAGTTTGTTGACGTTCGTTGTCCTGTGGAGGATCATTGTTTGCCAGTTTAATTGCAGCAACTGCACGCTTCTTTTCGGCAGGCTTAAGTGATCCACGTCGATGAACCACAATGCAAAAATCGCTTAGCTTTGCAAGTGCTCCTTCGATGCTCAATGGCTTATGGCGGGACTCGGCGTTTATCATACTGGAGCGAGTTGGTACACGAAAATGAATGTAAGAAAATAATGCTGTTCGTGGGAAGCGAAATTCTTACGGATAAGATGTTGGCAGATCGTTGGTAAACGTTAACAGGTTGTCGGTTATCTGTCGGTTATCTGTCGGTTATCTGTAGGTAAACTGTCGGTAAATTGTTGGTAAACTGTTGATGAAATGTGAGTAAAATGTCACCTACCTACCCGAAGAGTGGACATTGTCGATACCAGATGCGGTATGGTCAACTTGAAAACGAACCTACGAAAAAGGAAACATGACATCTCTCAACAGATGACAAGGATTGTTCTGAACAACCAAACAAGACTAATTCTATGTTACAACATCCGTAAGCTATCAACGCATAGCTAGGACGTAAATCGCACAGTCAAAAGGCGACAAGCATGAAGATGATGCGGTTGGTGGCTCGGCCTGCTTCTGGTGTAGGCAATTTCAAGCTTACCATCAAAATCAATACATCTATAAAGCTGCCAGCCTTGTCTCGGATTCACCACACTTTGACAAAGACCACATTATCTTCTGGGTAATGGGTAGAGGAGCATACGATACTACTGGCGTAAAGAAGCCTGGCCAGCCGAAGCCCCCGAAATAGCGCCTACATTGACCTCGCACAATTTCAAACCAGACCGCATAGGCAGCTTTAGACCCCGGACTCGTTTCAATACGGACCACCAATATGTGTTGCTTCCCATGGTTATCAGCCTTATTTGATTGTCTAGGATGGCGTCCATCCGGCGTCTCTTCTCTACCTCTGTCGCAGGAGCTACAGGTGAGATGACTAGCCCTGTGTCTGGGATTCGACTGCTGACAGATGAGGACTAGGGCGGAAATCTTACTGGCGACGACAACAGGTACCAAGCAATTGAATTGATGCCAGAGCGACCCGCAGTTGCTATAATACGAAGCAACAATGGTTCGACTGGATGGAAATCTTATCTAGTTCCAATCAAGCGCCCATCCAAGCTCACGTATCAACAATTACAATCAGTGCAGAGCTTGCCGCAGGTATTGTAGTATTTACTCACCTGACAAAAAAATTCCATTCTAATCGGAATGTCTAGCCCACACATGAACGAGGAAGGCACCGACTCTTTGTGACCCTCTTCAGACGTCAAGGTGGAGATCCATCTTTTGCTTGCGCAACAGCGGTGATGGAAGTCTGGCAGAATGGAGAGCGCGTGGTTTGGAAAAATGTATCTGTCGAGCAGTTGTTCCTCATCCCAGAAGGGAAAGAAGCCCTGGAGTCGTGGCTTGGTAGAGAACTGGACGAAGGCGAGATTAAGCAGGTCTACAAAAGCATACTGGTGCAAGCACAGCCAGACTGGAAATCTCGAGGCAACGAGTCGTTGAATGACCTGTGGAGATCAATCAGTATACAGAGGAGCCAAGGTAAACTAGATGGATTGATCAATAGAATAGTCCCAGTGCAGACATAATAATAGTGTTTGGTATTTCCTGGTTTTGAAGTACTACCTCCATTATCATGCACCTAGCAAATGTAAACAGCATCCTACATCGGCTCAAAGAAGCACAACTCCACTGATTGGAATGAAGTTCAGCTTCCTGCAGGTCTCACCTACTATATGAAATCTGGTATCACCAGCGCTAGTTATACGAGTTCTGTCGTCGCGTCTGACTAGTGCTGCCAATCGATTTGCACGACCTCAACAAGTATCAAGGTGAGAATTGAACACTGCAGAAGTAGCGTAAACAAGTAGTCAGAGACAAAGGTGGGGAGGCACATACATTTCTCGTTTATCACTATGCTTCTTTCATTTTCAGAGTCTAATTTAGCTTTGGCTTGCATCTAGGCCAGCGGTGAGTTACGAGAAACCAAGCCTTCAACACATGGCTGAACCCAAGGATCGACACAAATGACTATATATGCATGCTGCAACAGGGATCTGAGTCTTCGAGTAGTTGGCACGTACGCTCATTCTCGTTGGTTCAATTAGGTTGGTCGTAGACTTCAAAGCTAGACAAGAATGCACGGTAAAGGAGTTGTTCTGGACTATCCTCCGCGTACAATTGTGATTGGCAAGTCTAGACCCTGTAAGATGACAATCACGCCGAATACGCCTCGCTGGAGACTGATTACAGGGTTTAGCGAGCCGATATATGTCTCTGTAGACTTGACAAAATGACGGCCCACGAAGATCGATTGAGGGAGCAAGATCCCTGTATTGGCATCACACATGGAGGGCCCTGCTCCAGGTGGAGTAATCGGTCAACTCGTATCGGTGTTCAGAAAAGTAAAGCATCACAGCTGCTCTTTCGTGCAGCTGTAATAAGATAAGTGGGTGCTAAGATTGTTGGTGTCATCCTTGGACATGAAGGTCGAACTTAATTGGTCTCAAAAAGTATATATAGATCTTCATCGTAGATAGCTGATGATATCAAATCACTCATTCCAACTCATATCAACTAATTTCAAATCAGTCGCTCGACTACATCGCAACATTCATCATCAATATTTCCACAACGCTGCTCAAAGCCTCTTCCGCAAAATGCCTGTCGACATCCAGGAATCTCTCCGGCACCAGTTAAATGAATGGTTATCTCAGCCCTCGATTGATCTGGAAAAATACCAGCTGATCCCTCTGAACATTAGCTGGTCTTCAGTGAAGGTACTTTTATCGAGCTTACTCTTATACCATCGCTTGCTGATTCCAGGCCTCCAGATCTGCCGCATTGATGGACTTCTCTGGACTCAGGCACATCCGATCGAGCAGGTGCAAAATGTTGCAGGTCGCTTCCTGCATAACGGCCAGGAATATAACTGGATCATACCAGGTCACAGTTTGACCCAACATACTGAGGACACCATGCCGGCACACCAGAGCGTACCAGGGGGAGTAAAAATACCAGGAGGAGTACAAGAAATTAACGGGTTGTCATTAGCTTTAACGAAAATACACCAGGAGCACCTCGAACGGATGAGTTTTGAAATTCAGAGCTCCACTGCACAAAACTCTGTCGCCATTACCGTCCAACAGATAGCGACTTACATCCTTCATAGCCAGCTTATCCTGTATAATAAGTAGCATGCGTCAAGTGATAATACTCTGCCAATTGAATTTACACTGAGGAACAAAGTGCCCAGCTTGTTGTCTGGTGCATTCACAGTTGACGACAGACTTCGCAAAACGCGGCCAGTCTTAGTTTATAGGAACTCTGAGACTGTTATTTGGATCAATCAAGAACACGCACTACTGCGGAGTTTAGCTTGAATTTTAACGTGTGGACCGGCAAGATACATGATGTACTCGAAATAGATCAATCTAGAATTGTGTGGATTCAGAGGGGACGTACCAGTCTACATGAAAGATGAGCTTTAGAATAGATAGCCCCTGAGTTTGATGAATCGGCTGGCCTTCGTAGTGCAGATGACGGTATCGTAAGCGTGGTCTCGGTACATATATTAGCTGGATGCCCGCGTAAAATAGCGAGAGGTCATCCGTTCATCTTCTATTCTGTTGCATGGTCAGACCCATCTTCCCCAGCATGGAATCAACTCAAGCAGACCCGTTCGACATTTTCAGAAGTCCTTTTCCATCCAGACACCTCACCATCGCTCAAAATCTCCGAATCCAAGAGCGAATTCGATTTCCAGAGCGAGAGTATGTTAGCTATGTCATATCAGGCTCGGGAACAGAGATCGAGTACGAAGATGTGACATTCGATATCACAGACTTCATCCAAGGTTCATTGGCATCTTCCCTCGTTTTCAGCGCCAAGATAGGGGGGATAGCAGACGACCCAGTCATCACGTGGTTCGTTTTTCATCATAAAGACCATGACAGCCATGCGGTAGATTTCTTTCGATGGGTACTCAGCGGTTACGAATATACGATTGAATCGGATATTGGATCTCTGCTTCTTCGGGCTGAAGATCCAGAACGTACCATACAGGCAGTCTGTAGCAGGGCGTATGCTAGGAGTATTTCTTACAGGAATTATTGGCCGTTGTATCCGCGACTTGTCTACCTCCTGTATCTGACGAGCGAAAAGATCAACCAAGGAGATGCCGACAGTACCAGCGGCGAAAGTGGCGATGACGAATCCTGACAGTTGTTGATCCGTCCAAATTGGGACATGGAAGCACTAGAAACACCATGTGAAATTAGTGACGTATGGAAGATTTTCGTCGTAAATGCTGATGCGGTTAATCTCCATCTTCAATATATCGCAACTGCAGCATACCTATGTTGTAGAATCAACCAAACATTCCAAGCCTAGCCATTGTCGAAACGCTATTTGCGCACTACTGCGGTATGCATATGCAGCCCAATTTTAGCGTTAGATGGAATTGCTCGCTTAGGCCCCTCCCTATACTTTGTTACTAGTGAATACAAGTAACCTATGCATGTACACCTTCATCCATTATTCTAGGCGAGCTTGAAACATACCTACAATGATACATGAACATGCATGTTTGCAAAGCAACCCACCTTGAATGATCTGAAATCTATGTTTGATTGGACAGAAGTTCAAGGTCGCAAAGCAGTAAGATTGTCAGAATCAGGAGGTAGAATAAACAAAAGGGAAAAGTTATCAAGTGGACCTCGCTTCCAGCTCATATTATGCCTTAGGTGGGCCCGAGTCCGCAGCCTTTTCTGCCTCGCGTTTGCCAATGCATCTGGAAATGACTTGTATTCCATTCATTAGCATCCGAAGATTCCAGGAGATGGGTGTCTTACGGTCAAGAATCTCCTCTTCCCAAACGCCCATCTCATAATCCACTAGCCCGTGACCTTCTATACCATCACTGACCTTGATGAGGACCTTTCCCGTTGCCTCCATTTCGGCTACATTCAGTCGACGATCGTTTCGAGTAGATTCTATTTGTCGTTGGAATACCACCTACCAACATGTGTTTAGAAGACGCCATAAGATGCGGTTTTCTTCCTGTATGTGTTCTGACATGTCCAAGAAAAGACCTACTAGGTAAGATACTGATTCAGATCTTGGTCCGTATCTTCGACCCAACGACTCGAGATGAGCAAGATCGATTTAGTTTCATTGTTTAGCTTCCGGGTGCAAATATGAAGAATCGTTGAAGGAACATATATCTTGGCAATACCTTGAGGGTTACGATCCCGGCAGTCTGAGATTGCGGGAGTAGGATGACTAAAAAGGCACAAACCAAACTACCACAGGCTGCAATCGCAGCTACCAGTGATGAGAACCGCATTGCCGTTTTCGATTGTTCTTGTGACGTAGATAATAGAGGTGTCATTCATTTCCTGGCATCTACGTCGTTCATTGTTTGTAGTTTATATGACATGGGGGAGTGAGTGGAGTTAAAATCTGGAGAGCATGGACGTTCCTGAACTGGCCGTTGTCGTGTGGAATCAGGGGAAGGTGTACGAGATTGCTGTGTGTTTCAGGTCCAACGGATGCTGAAAAATTCGAGGATTTTACTGAGGAGATTATTAAATACTGTGAGAATTGGCCGGAGCGGGAATCGGTTATTAGGATGCACAATGCATCGTTTCATCACTCGGGTCGCGTGAAAGAGATGTCCTCGAGAGCAGTGGTCAAACTTGTGCACAGTATAGTATTGGCCACCATACTCACCGAATCTGAACCAACTGAAAAATTTTTTGCCGAGCTCAAGGGTTTTAGCAAGACGAAATTGGCAACTCTATGAGGGAGACCCTAATTAACGCCGTGATCGATTCCTGGAATAGTGTGTTGATGCCCGTTGGTGTACAGAGCAGAGCGCCAGTGGCCATTTGCTCGATTACTACAAATATATACATACAGTATCCAGTCGCTAAAAGTCTGGCATTGCCACGTCGATAATTCTATCTGTAGGTCGTACTGTATGTTGCATTACCAACGTTTACTCTTCGCCAGGCGGCTTGGATCTACAGTTGGACAGCAACTCATAAAACACAACTTTATCATAGGGATTATGGTTAAGAGGATTAATAGACTGGACTTCCGGATCAAGCTTTGGTTGTCCATATAGACGTGACATTAGCAACAGCGCATTAATACTGTATCACAGTGGCTGCTGGCATCATGATATTGCCTCGTCGTGTCCCGAACTCGGCAGAAGATCAGAGCAATAATTTTTATAGTACGGTACGGTGTTATGAATAAGAACATTTAGGAACAATACAGTATCGAAAACCCACGTCCAGAGGCAAAATAGTGCCTCATCCATGACCCGGGACCGGACTGGTTGATGGCGCATGCACATCATCCCGGCCCAAAGCCCGTACCGCGACGCACAACTCGGACATTGGCCCACCTCTGATAGATCCCCCAATTTCTTCGCATAGGCATGGACTGTATTCCAATAGACACACGGGTTTCCGGAATAGTTAGAGTGGCATTTGGGGCCGCAATGACGCATAAAGTAATCTATGGGCTGTGTGATCGACGTATGGAGCCACAAAAAGTTGAAACATTCCTGATGTGGATGCTCGACTGCTACTTTCGGATGAACTTGAAATTACAGAAGCTGAGTCAATCGCCACACCGCTGTTGTACATTGGATGGTTAAGTTAGCTTGTGCAAGAGGATGTATCTAAATTTAGCCTTGCCGCAATTGAACGAAATTGTGTCGCAGCCTCTGGCTCATTGCTGTCCCCCCAAAAGCCTCTTTTCTCTTTGTTATAAATACTTCCTCATTCTACTCCTATTATCTGACCCATCTACAATCCTCACCACCTATAAATCTAGGAATCGCCTATCGTGATTCCAAGCTATACCTATATAGCCATTCTCCTAACAATTTGGTTAGGTTCTAGCCTCCATACCTCGAAGCTCGATCAGGCATCAAAGATGGGGTGTTCCATGTCGAGTAAAATGGATCATCACAACTCAGAACCTACCACAAAAAATCGTCCGCGCAAGGTCGTGCAGTCAGCTAGAGGTGACTATGGTGACATCCGCAGAGGACCTACGGCGGAACCGAAGTCAAAGCCTACGAACCTTAAACCGAACGATACATGGGCACTGGGTAAGCTCAATCAAGCTCCAGTCATCGACCCAAACGCATCCCTTCCGGGATATGACAATCTCTTTTGGGACAAGCGAATCCTCGCCGCTGTTGAGGAGTTACAAGACATCCTCCCGGAGTTTGGTATTGAGTTAGGGTCTCTGCTCCGCACACAGGTGACCTTTGTCATTGACGATAATCATCGGTACAATGACAAACAAGTCTTCGCAATCTCCATTTTGATGGGGGTGTTCATACCCCTCCTCAATTCCCTGAATGCTTCAGCGTCGTTTGTCTTCATGACACACCAGAATCCGGGAAGGGACTCTTATGACCAGGAAGAACAAGACGCTGCTAATTTTCTTGATTCTCTGTATGTAATGGACTCACCCGCTAAGATCAAAAGCGCCGTCAACGCATCTAATTTGACGTTACTCGAGACTCGAAAAACCGGGTGCGGGGAGAAGGGGACACTGAGAGAGGAAATTGATAAGATATGGGCTGACCCTGACATCCGACCGGACGAACGATTGGGTCCGATAATTTCTCTTGTTCGGGATTTTCGATACGACTTCACAGAGCCGTATAAAGCCTCGAAATATGGTGTCCAAGAATTCAAGGAACTCTTCACGGAGGCCAGAGCTTCGGATGAACAGCAGCCGAATGTCCTTAGCAACCTCGCATTTTACATCATCCGGATGGTTCAGCGGCAGCGAGCCGCGTGGAATGCGAGGCAAAACGACACATCAGGGCGAACTACACGAAGAAAGACCGTTCTCATTACGGCGGAGGGAATCGACAAGACGCCGTTCAAAATCATTTCGAAAGAGCTCCATAAAGTGGAAGGAGGTGGTGCGGAAAATTCCATCCAACATATTGAGTTCGTGAACCATACGCAGAAAGGACTGTCGCGTGGACAAAAGCTTGACGATATGAAGGAAGGGGACGCCGACATCTACGACTACAGCCGTATCAATATTGACGCATTTCTGGATTCGTTCCTATCAGGATATGGCCTTGTCAAGCTCTTGTTCAGCGAGGAGCCATCGGTGGACTCCTTCAGATTTACTTCGAAAAAACCCTTCTACGGTCGACACATTTGCGAGAAGACGCAGGCAGGGGCTATCGTACTTCCCGCAAAAGAGCACTATCAAACGGTCTTTCAAGGATATGGCGGTCAAAGAAGCGGCCCGAGTGGTTATCAGGTCATTCCGTCGGGTCGTAATGAATGATTGCCTAATAGGTAGAAAGAATGCAAAGGATGTGCGCCCAAGAACGCTTCTGATCGTAGAATTCGAAATTGTTGGGATTTATTCCCGTCCTCTTCGGTACAGTATCCGATTTATGATCTGGGACCTAGGTACTCAGTTTGCCAAGGAATCGTGATTAGGATTAGTACACTACATGATGGTGAAAATACGAGGACACATACACATCGTTATTAAAGCAGTTTCATGAGATGATCGGACACCTGAGGGATACGTTGATATTGGATGCACCATTCATTCACTCCAATGGACACCTCTTGCGGCACGGTGTCCGGATCGATTCCTTCCATGATGCTTCCGACTGTAGTGGCTGCAGCCGTCGCCGCGGCATCTATTCCACTTTGTACTGCAGAAGGCAGATTGGATGCTCGTTCTCCGACTACTGAGGTGGCTGAGGCCACTGCTGTTTGCACGGCATTTGGCAATGGATTCAAATCGCATCGAACCCAAGATTCAGATCTTTGTCCGTATCTTCCACCCAGCGCAAGACGAGTAAGATCGATCTAATTTCACTGTTCAGCTTTGAGGTGCCAATAAAAAGAATTTTAAGGGAAACACAAATTATGACAATACCTTAAGTGTAACAATCCCAGCAGTTTGCGATCTGGGGAGGAAGATGACGAGAAAAGCACAAGCCAGGCTACCAATGGCTGCAATGACAGCTACAAATGATAATAGCCACATCGTCTCCACTTGCCGCTTCAGCGTATGATACTGTAGGAAGTAATATCTATTTCCAAGTTTCCACCATTTATATATATAAATTTTTAGAGGTTCTCAAGAAGTGTTTCTTGAGATATTAATATCCCTCGCCTGTAATTTTTGTAATTCCCATTACAAGAGGGTCCCTATTATTTTGGAAGCCTTTAAAAATATATACATACTATCCTACCTATAATCTGAGATATATCCAAATTTTAGATATGGTTCACATATAAATTTGTAGAGATATTAAGGTGCTATAAACAGCTTCTTTGTATAGAAATTACAGGGGGCAGGTTTACTCGTGTGGCCGGTTTACCCGTGAATTACGTTAACTCCGGCAGGCGACAACCAATCATGAAAACTAGGCTCCGCTTCTTGAAACACTCTGCTTTACTTCCTCGTGGTCCAATTGGGCTCATTCACAAGGTATCTCAATATAAAACGGCGTTGATTGTCTCAGAGTCGCAAGGTCCAGTACTATTCATAAAATGAGTCCAGGATGTGCATGATAATTCGCCAGATAAACAGCCAATAGTGCTCTCGCATCGGCCGGCCAGGAGCGGGGACGAATCAGAACGACTGAGGACGAATAGGGACGACGCAAGGACGATAAACAGACTAGAGCTTACTCACTGTTCTTTTACGGACAATTTCTGAAACTGTACCCGTGCCAACCCGCACCTCGCCCATCCTGGTCTTAGTGCTCACGGGCCATAACGTAATATTTGCCAAAACAACATTTTTACCCAAAAACACCAAAAAATGACATTTCTATACAACACTAGGGTTCGGATCTAGATAAAAAAAGCACTCTCATCCGGCTGAGCCCCTGCAATAAGCTGAGCATCAATAACAGCAGTTAAATCATTATTTTGGGCGATCTGCGTAGCGAGTTCTTTGGCCTGTTTAATCCGCCGTTTCCGATCCCGTTCCTCAATCCGCCACTTTTTTTTGATTTCCTCAGCTCTGCGCGCGTCAATCCGTTTATTAGCATCTCGTACGGTAAGAACGCCCCCTACGTTCAATATCTGGCGCCGCGTTTTACCCTTAGCCTTGCGCTGGTTGAGATTCAATAGTTGGTTGATATGAGCCTTGCTTTGCGCTTGTAAATGAGCGTTCATAACACTACCCTTCATGATACGTCGAATGCGGCGCTCAAGATTCGGAGTGATATTCTTTATATGCTCTTTAATCTCATCCAAATCTTGCTCAATTTTTTTGACGTGCCGGCCAATTCTATACGCATCAAGAGGCGGCGACATAGAATGGGTTGTTGGTGAACTAGGAATATCCGGTTCATTATTGTCACCATTCCATATTTGTAGAGTAGGAATAGCTTCAATAATCTCTTTAGCGCCAATCTTGTCAAATATAATATCTGGATTGAATGGAAAGAGGCCTCGATCTCGGAATCCGGAGCGTATAATCTTCTTTGTAAAGGTTTGCTCACGGATCTTTGGTAAATTGTATAAGAAGTCATATTTATCAAAAACCACGCCTCCAGCGCGTGCTTGATTATTGACCTCAACCCCATGGAAATGCTTATAGTTCTGAAAAGGCACTCCATCTAGTGGTTGTAGAAGATGCGTTGTATTTGGTGGAAACGTATAAATAAGGATCTTTTTACTTATACAAAGCTCATATAGGTCGTACGTAATATGAGCCTCAAAGTTATCCATAAAAAGGATTCGCCAACCATCTCCTGCGTATTTCTTCGTTTCAATTGCAAAATGATGAATCCATTCAAAAATAAGCTCACCGTTGGAGTAACCAGCCTTGGAGTATCCAACTAAGTAATCCTCTTTTTGGAGATGCGTATACCATTCCTCCATTTGATTCTTTGCTGAGAGAATAATAAGTGGAGGAATCACTTTTCCGGCCGCGCTTATACACTCAATAAGTGTGAGAGATTCTCGTGAAGAAGCGCTTGCAATTTTCGTACGAGATTTACCAAATTTGGTAATAACAGACTCCTTTTTTCCCTGTCCAACCCGGAATCCTGTCTCGTCAAAATTCCAAATATTAGGATACGTAATCTTCTTAGTATCGAGTTGGATCTTAAGACGGTCAAACCAGGTTTGTAAGACTCCAAGATCTTGAGCTTCAAGCCGCTTAGGGTCAATTGGGGTTTGTTCAACTCGTTCGTAGCCATCCGGGAGTCGCTTTAAGAAGCCGTACACCCAGTTTGGGCCAGCCGTAGGCGGCGGATGCAGGTGCGGATTTGCTCGCGCAAGCACGGCATTCGCGCATCCGGTAATCATTCGATTTGTAGGGGGTGTGCCTATAGTATCCAGCTGCTCAATCCATGCTTTTACAGTGCGTTCTTGGGCATCCGTTAATAGCATATTTGTGGGATTGCGATCGTAGTACGAAGTTTGACCATGGATTCGCGCGAGCAAGCGGCGATAAGGCGCGTCAAATTCTCGCGCCAACACAGTGATTTTTTGATTTTGATTTTGGCAATATGATTCGTACGCATTTTTGATTGCTTCCTCCTCTTTTTTATACGTTTCCGGGTCTTTTCTGGGGGTCCTTTTTGGCATCTTGTTGGCGATATGGGTAAAAATGTTGTTTTGGCAAATATTACGTTATGGCCCGTGAGCACTAAGACCAGGATGGGCGAGGTGCGGGTTGGCACGGGTACGTGATATTTGTAAAGAGTGAATATTGTACCTAGAAGGGTCATGTGTTTCTGGTTCAACTGGTGACTGACCTCCTCCATTCCAAGTCTTCGAGAAAGTTACTTTGACACATTAGATATTCTGCACCCACGAGTTTTCTCTTTGCAACTTGCTCCTTTCCTTCCTGGCTTTCACCACCCATTCAGCAACACTAACCACCGCATTGACCGGAGAATGCTTGTTCTTCACCAAAAGCTCCAGAATCTCAGCAGGGCTGAATTCGTCACTGGGCATCTTCGAGGCGAACTCTTTGGCCAGTCGTTCTATAGTGTCATGCTCATCATCATCCTTCTTTTCAATGGTTTGATCTCCATCCAGTGGTTTGAAGATCGTGCAAAACAGTCTAAAAATCAAGTCCGTGTTGGCAAGCGGAAATAAAACCTTTTGATCCACACGACCGGGTCGTACGAGCGCCCTGTCTAGATTCTCAATGTGATTGGTTGTCATAATGAGCACCCGACCCTCTGCCGATGCCACGCCGTCTAGAGCGTTGAGAAGTCCAGACATCGACAATTTCCCAGGAGATCTGCCTCCACCCGAGGAGACTGTGGAGCTCTCACCCGGAGATCTGGGTCTTTCAGGCCTCTCAGTCCGTGCAGTGGCGACGGCGTCAACGTCTTCCAAGAGAACAATGCAGTGCGGAGGGAGCTTGGCAAACAGGTTGGCCAGTCCACTGTCGTCGACCTTTGGAATGCTGAGTACATAGATGTCCAATTCGAACCGCCCGGCGATGGAGAAGCTAAAACTGGACTTTCCGGTTCCGGGTGGCCCATACCAGAGGAACCCTCTTTTATATTGTATGCCTCGACTTGCATACCAGCTACGAGTCTCCTCGCTGAGAAAGTCCTCAATATCTTTCACCAGTGTCTCCTTATCGTCTTCGTTCATGATGACAGTGGAGATGGGCCTGATATCTCGTGATACTACCTTCTTCCACTCCCCATTTTCATGCTCGAAGACAGATGTCTTCTTCTGAATACGTTTGAGATACTCAGTTCGACCCTCCTCAAGGAGCTCTTTTGCAATCTTTGGAGACCTTCCGATGCAAGAGAGACGAAGTTCTTCTTGCGGAGTAAAGACACCCTCTTTCACCGTGCAAGACAGCTGAAGTAGGTGGTTCTTATACCAAAAATAAAACGAGCCACTCCAGGGAGCATAGGTCAAAGCCTTCTTCTTGAATCCACTCGAGTCATCAACAGCGAATACCCGTCTCTGACGGGGCCCAACGCTGGCCAGAGAGGATTGAACTTCATCTGCGAATGGTTGAGTAGATATCCACGTGAGGAGCATATCGTACGCTTCGTCGTGGTGGGGCACAGTGACTGTTGAGGCTTTTTTGACTGTCAGAGAGAATGTCGCAGTGATGGCAGGGTCACGAACTGAAGTAAGTCTCCACGAATTCCATCAAATAACGGAATCCATATCTGCCCAGGACGGTGATCATTCCGCAGATGCCTACCAGACGAACATAGATATCTAAATTTCCAGCTAGGAGATACTGCATAGAGGAAAGAATGGTGCCGAAGCCAGGAAAGAAGACATCCACAATAGAGATCTGGGATGGTGTAGGTTGGATTAGAAAAGAGGTGGTAGCGTTTGATGTGTCCATTTTGGCAGAGTATTGAAGTCGATACTTTTCAAAAGCAATACAGGTCTGAGTTTGAAATCCTAATTGGAATACGAGAGCAGATATCGAGAGTCGTCAGATGAGTTTGCTTCCTCTTATATGCTTTTGTTGGAATACACATCCTGCATCTAGACTGATAACACCCCGCTTCTGCTCGAAGACGCTAATGTACGTTCTGTACAATGTATCTTGGGACTACGTCCACGCCGATCAAGATTCAGGTTTGGCTGTTGGAGTTATTGAGATACCGAACAAGCCATTATTGCAAATTCATACTTCAATTCACAAGTCTTATCAACTATTGTCATTGCTTACATTCATGAAACTTGTTAATCGATTACGAGAATCATCATTATCTTCATTTCATACCCAGCTGGTCGCATACCTTTTTGCATCGAGACACTACATCCTGGTGTTGTTCATAATTTTCCCTAATTTGAAGCACCCGTGTAGCGACACATACGTGAAGGCAGCGAATAGAAAGAGTGGTATCACAAATCTGTGATCCCTGTGGTATCACGCAGTTGTGATCCCTGATACATGCTGTGATTAAGTGGTATCACAGATCTGTGATCCTTGTAGATTAGTATCACGCAGTTGTGATGCCTGATACATGCTGAGTTAAGTGGTATCACAAATCTGTGATCCCTGTACATTATTATCAAGCAGTTGTGATCCCGGCTAAATGCTGTGTCCGTCATTAAGGTGGGGTGAGATTTACCGGCACGGAAAATTAAACTCCCGGATTACTTCAATCTGGCTGTTGCCCCTCTGTGTTTCGCATCGTCTTGAAACGCAGCAGTACCAGTCTCAGGTATGGCATCAACGGCGCTTACCGTAGATGTGGCAAGGAAGTCCCTCCTTGAGAAGGGATACTTCGATTTAAATGACTCCGCGGTGGGCGACCGCGTGTTGGAGATGGAGAAGCAGGGCTTCCCATACCTCACCGAGTATGGTATGGACTTTTGCAAGCAATTTGCCTTTGATGAAGTAAGTGGAACAATGTATTCTGTGGCAATGTCTAATAAAACTTCAGCGCGTCCGATCTCTTCTCGAAAGCTGCCTTGAACGATGCAGCCTCGGACACTGGCTGAGATACGAGGAATTTCCCGGCCACGTTGAGTGCTTTAGGAGAGGTGGCCCAAAAGCTGGCCTGCGTGTTTTAGTGGTGCATCTGTTAGCCAAAGGTTCGCGAGTAGAGTATTATACCTTTTCGCATCTTCATGACTTGGTGACTACGAAGGGGAGAAGATCGTTATACGAGATCCCGAAATCCGAGCTTGAACGTGTCGGCTCTAAGCCCGAGGTGAAGGATTTCCCAGATGGAGGCTTGTAGGTAATAACCTTTATATCGGAGACTCATGCTCTAACAGGCGTAGAGTAATCCTAGATGCCAGGCTTGGCTTCCAGATCGACCAAGGATATGCCATTACGTTTTTATTTGCCACGGATGAAGTCGTCGCTAACTGGGCAAAAATGATCCTTCCACACTCAGAGGGATTGAGGCGCAAAGTCAGGGAACTGGAAATGCTGAGCACAAAAATCAGACTTAATTTCACGTTTGAGGGTTCTAGAGGTACATGAGGGTAATTTTCATAGTTTGCTGTGTACTGTATACTGGAGCATCAGTGTTTGCCGTTGTATCTACAAAGCGTCTTCTACCGTCCATCCAGCTGTCAATGCTGGGACACTGTTCATGATCTGAAGAATAGGAGCATCAAAATCTTGTAGCAAGTCAAGACCTTGGATTTGCCCTTCTCCTGTGTTGAAATAAACTTCCTCTGTTGACATGTGCGGGGAGCTGTTATTATTAACCGGTTTGGCAGTCATGGTCAGCCGTGGTATAACCATAGGTGACTGCATAGAGATTGGGGGTGCAGATAATTCATTGCAAGTTGGATCGAGGTGATTAAGGCTATCACCTTCAGTTATGTGGTGGTAATTCAAAGTCTTCACGCCAGTCCTGTCCAACTGGGGCTGAGCCTCCAAAAACTCCGAGCTTAGAGTTGCCACGTCCCACGTCCGTTTCTCTCCCGCGACAACTGCTGGCCGACTTCGACTCGTCGCGAGAGCTAGTTGTTTATCGGATTGGTCGCGTAATTCATCGCATGTTTTCTTGATAAATGCCTGCTTTCTTTCGCCTGCTCCGTCATGTTTGTCGGCATGTCTAATGAACTCGCTCACAGTCCTGAAAACTTTAAAACAGCACACGCATACTTCCTCACATGTGACATCTACACCGAAAGATTAATAACATACCGCGTATAAGGGGCGGTATCACTTGCGTTGTTGGAAATGACGTCGAAGTCCCTGCATTTTTTGAAATGGCTTTCCTCGCTTACATGATGGACAAAAATGACCTTTGGGAGCCCCAACATGATTTATCGTGTGCGTAAGATTTGCTTCTTTGATATAACTATTCTGGTTGGCGTCACTTTCGCCTTGATAGTTGTCGTTTCTGTTTTCAAAACCATCACCACTGATCCTCACATGGGTGCGGCAGCGTTCGAGTTCGGCTTGCAGGTGGTGTTCGCGGGACTGGAGTAAAGTCAGCTAGGTAGTATGACTTAGATTTATGGGTAAATAACCCGATATTCTTCGAGGTGCTCACGTAGATGGCCTTCTGTTGCAAAGAAAGCTGAGCAAGCACACTGTGGTTGGATGCTTGACATTGTTGATGACGCAAAGAAGAAGCTGTGTGGTGCCGAAGGGTTTCACCCCTCTTGGTTTTTGATTCGGGTGGAAACCTGATTAGTCATCATTGCGAGAAAATGTAGCATTAGTTTTAATTGGCTGCAAAAGTGGAATGAAGAATATTTAAACCAGGCAGCCCGCCACTGTTGGGCAGCAAGACTAACTTTTCATTCAGTTTGCATTACTTTTTCATTGAAGTCACCGCTCTAGTCACAAAGAGTCAACTATTCTATCTCGGCTTCACCCTGACTAGAGCGAAGATGGCCAAATGTGAAACCTGTGGAGGCAAAAAGATAGTGAACGGTATTGCTTGTCCAACTTGCAGTGGCAAGAATTGAGAACCAGTAGGTGAGCAACTTTCGAGCCGGAATGTTTTATTCTTAAGGTGCTATTCCCTGAAACGTTTAGCTAATACATTTAGATACATCAACTGCTTTCATACCCACGCAATACCTCGTGCGAAAGTCGTGGGGATTAATATAAGCCATCTTCAACGTCTACGATATGGAAGCGGAGAGAAAGTTTTTTATCAGAGGTAAGAGACGGAATCCCCTATGTCGCTCAAATAAGCTGACCTCGAGGAGTAGGGCTTCGTGTGGCTCCAAGATCCCTTTTGGCCCGTGAGGCAGTCGACGACCGCAGACTGCCATAATACGGATGCATACAAGCACTGGAGAATCGAGCGGTCGATCAATATATACAAATCAGGATGGTATGGAACGTTGCATTTCTAAGTGGTCTCAGCTGCGATGAAGTTGCGCTTTTTTCGTACTCAATACAGGACACGTTTTATGTTTAGCTACATACATTATAATTGATTTTGAAAGGCAACTACGTAGAAGCTTTTCCAAGTCTTTGATGTGCTTGCTTCAGTATACTAAAGATGCTAGAAACCGGGCCCTGTCACCGGTACATCCTCTCTTCCAAATAATCGAGGAACGCTTCGTGACATGGATGCTTTTCTAACCATTCCTCGGGAGGGATTGCATTTCCATACTCAGTATAAGACTCGGAAAGTGCAGCATTTACGTCTGCACTAAGTTAGCATGTAAGTCCAGGAGCGGATATCAGCTGACATCCCGCTCAATGACATTGGATAGGATGGTAGAAGAGTAAATCGAGAAGCTCTCTCCCGGTAAAGGACAGCTCGGTATCGCAGATAAACCGTTGCAGTAATCGAGCATGTAGGGCCAGTCTTAAAATCCGGGCGCGGAAATTGCTAAAATGTCGCGTACTATATAAATATTCTCAATTATCGCGGGTACATTTTTCACAGCCTAATCGACCGAGTAACAAACTCCTTCCATGACTTAATTTATGGATAGGAGCCGCGTCTACAAAACATGATTGACTGTAAATATCAGCCATCTCATTCGCCGTCTCTAATCGAGTCTCCACGACTACTTAAATACCTCCAAACCACTTATGTTTCAACGCCTCGCGAGCAGTTATTCTTTTTTCCGGATCGAAATTTGTCATGGCAGAAATAAGACTTTTAAAATCTTCGTCCGTGTCTTTCCACAATGTAAAAGGCCTGCGCGGGTTTTCTGTGTTAAAGCCATCCCTCGTGACCTCGAAAATGCGTACCCAAGGGTTGTCGCCGAGATATTTGGAGAGCCCATCTAATCCGTCTAGGTCTGCAAAATAGGATATTTGACGCTCAATAACAATGGCTAGACGATCCACACCATCTTCTAATTCATCGTCCCCCACGGCGAAAATGACGCGCCGGTGCATCGCGTAAATGCACTACGATGATAGTGAGCACTCTTGTGGAACCCAAGCGCTATTTCCGTGTAAATAAGGAATAGACTTACAACAAGAGCGAAGGAAAAAATATCAGACGGCTTATTCACAGGACCACTGGTGTGGGCTTCAGGGCTCCTCCACATCCAGTTACCTGCTTGTTTTCCGATCATATGTGAACCAGAAGGGATGTACGCGGCGTCTTCGAGGTCCCCAAGCTGAACTCGGTCAATAGTAATTCCATTTTGGCCACTTTTCCAGTCGATGAAAATGTTGTCTGCCTTGATGTCTGGCACAGAACTTGAAACTTAGCATCTTCTTGCAACAATCGAGAAACCGATAGAACACACCTGTGTGGACAATATCATGGTCATGGAGTTCTGCAATCCCTTGAAGCGCATCTTTGAGAATCTTTTTCCTTGTTTCAGTCGGCAGGTCCTTCTGAGCGAGGTGT